>JAEQBH010000894.1:600000-756264 GCA_016808115.1 Tetrastigma voinierianum | reverse complement strand
GAAGACACACGGTCATGTTTATCACTTAGACTTAGAGTTGAGTGGATAGGAGTCGTTTTTTGACCAGGATGGGTTACCCATTACAAATGCATTGCGTTGGTGAGCCGACAAGGCTCGATATTTGGGTGTCATTGGCATTACTAGTGACGATTGCCACACTTGGCATAGCCATGTGTGAGGGATTCAAGAGAAAGGACTTTGGTAAGTGGGCATGGGAAACACTTCATGCATGATATAAATCATCTCATGTATGCATGGTAAATTGTATGGAATGTGGATGTTGTGATGTGCCATTGTATGTGCATTTAGTGAGGAGAGCTCCTCGTAGGTAATTCAACTACTGCAAGAGACGCTCACCCCCATGATCCCCTCAGTAATAGTGAGTATTCTGAAGACAACGCTCACTAAAGGCCGTTTTGAAAATGAGGCCAGGTATGTGGCCTTGATTTATAAGCTAGGTATATATTAGAACAAACTAGTTTTAATATATGTTTTGTATTAAGAGTGATGTAATAACTCTTGAAACTATTGCGATATGTTGATTATGTTTTGATGAGTATGGATGTATGGGCCCGACATGGCCATATTTACTCATGTATGGGTCTCATGATATGAGGCACACAGGTTTCCGCTGGTTGACGGTAGTCAACGAGACACCCCGGAATTTGGGGCGTCACATGAGTGACTAAATCTCATATATCTGTTGTAAACACACCACAAAGAGTGGAGGTCCCCAAGGATCGGGGTTTATCTATCGATGCTCCTGAACGCCTGAAGCGTGAGAGATCTATCGATGCAAAAATTTAAGAACTGCGGAAAGCAAAATCTAATAAAGAAACCGCAATTTCTAGAATCCTTCAAGAGGATTGTCTTGAAGACCTACAATCCTAGTACATTCGCATTACGGCCCAAATAATCATAATACTAGATCATGGAACTAATTAGATCAAAATATTTTTAGGAAATGATGAGGATTTGGTTGATGTAAATATAAAAGTTGCCATGGATTTTAAGTATTACTGAGAAACATATAATAGAAATATTAAGGCCACGACGATATATTTGCCTCACAATCGTCTACTATCTCGAATGATAATTCAAACTGTAACCTAAGTCATAGCAGAGTTCCGAAAGTGGTTAGACTAGGTAAGATGGAAGCAATCGAGGCCGAAGCCACCGCAAATAAAAGAAAAGTTTTTGGCTTTGTAGTACGTACGGCTAAAAATGTTATCCCAAAGAGGATACAAATGGGGTTGCTCGACTAGCAGAAATGAAAATAATGATGCAGAGATAAACAGATTAGTTACTCAAGGGTTTTCTAGAGAACTTATATTGATTTTAATCAAACATATTCTCCTTCGCTATGGATGGTATTACATCCTCGCTACTTAATATCTCTAGCAAAAATATGAATCTCTAGATATGTGCTAATGGACGTCGTTATCGCATATTTATATAATAATAGGATGCCTATATTTACATGAAAATCCCTTATGGATTTAAGATTCCCAAGATCAAAGAAAATGAAAATCGCAACATGTATAGCATTAAATTGCAAAGGTAATGTATGGTCTAAAACAGTCGGGTCGAATGTGGTACAACCGATTGAGTTTCCTACTAAAAAAGGAATGTATAAATAACAATGCATATCCTTGTGTGTTCATAAAGAAGTCGCCGAATGGCTTTTGTATTATCTTGGTTTATATGATGACATAAACATTATTGAACACTTAAGGAAATTCAAGGAAGCTAGCTCATGCTTAAAGACTAAATTTGAAATGAAAGACGGGCAAATCAAGTGTTGCCCCTACCGCAGATCGAAAGCACCTCCTCGAAGGAATTTTTCGCATTGACCGGGCCAACCTACTTGAAGAAGGTTTTGAGAGATTTCATGGATAAATCTCATCCACTTAGCACACCAATGGTCAGTTCGATCCCTTGAAGTGATAAGGACCCATTTAGACTTAAGAAGATAACAAGATATTTTAGGACCATAATTTCTTTACTGAAAGTGCCATTGAGACATTTATCTCGCAAATTACACCAGTTCGATATTGCATTTATAAAGAAACTTGCTAGCAAGGTTTAGTGCTTCTCCCACAAGGAGGCATTGGAATGGCATTGCCATATTTTTCGACATTCTGCTAGTTCAAAAGATCTTGATTTAATTTATACAAGAAATCAAGATATGTCATTGGTGGGCTACTCGAATGTTGGTTATATGTCTGATCCCCATAATGTCAGGTTCCAAACTTGTGTTGTTTTTCTCTGTGGTGGTACTGCAATTTCGTGGAGGTCTATTAAACATACTATGGTTACCACTTCTTCAAACCACTCAGAGATTATAGCTTTATATGAGACTTCACGAGAATGCGTGACATATTTACCATCGGCATAACATATTCATGGTTTGTGTGGTAATACGACAAATGATATATCCCATAGTCCTTTATGAGGGATAATGCAGTCAAATAAAATGAGCAATGGATGGCGCTTAAAGGAAACTTGATAAACATATTGCACCCAAATTATTTTATCCATACGAACTAAGAACGGTGTGATTTATTATAGAGAAAGTTCCTCGGGCCAGACAATTTTGACCGATTTGTACACAAATCCCTTCCTACATCTACTTTTGAAAATACGTTCACGGTCAAGACTGTTGTCTCGTGGGGAGTGGACAACTTCAAAACAATCATGAGAATTAGGTCCCAAATTGACCAAATGACTATACTCTTTCTCGACTCGCTTTTTTCTTCCCACGTATTTTTCTAGTTGAAGGTTTTAATCCAGGCAGCCAATGCAACACATGTCACAGACAAGCACGACTCTTTCCCCTCGTCTCGGGTTTCACTCGGGTTTTTCTAGCGAGGTTTTTAATGAGGCATGGGTATCACGTAGTGATGTCCAAGGGGGAGTGTTATAACTATAAAATTATGGACATTACTAAATAGATCCATGAATATGGAAGAGACTCTTCAACTCTTCAATCTCGAGAAGGTTCATGTTTCATCCAATGAACCTTGAAGATTCATCTCTGACGTATCTTGAAAATTCATGTATCATTCATTCACGTATCTAAAGTCAGGATTCATCTCACACCAAAGACAGCTAACCCGCATAATACCATCATTATGATTGCTTTATGGTGACTATTATGAAAGACCTTTAGCTTTCCTAGATAATGATCATTATGGTTACTTTATGATAACCATTATAAAAACTTTTCTCCGTTCCTAGATATATCGTGGCTCATAAATGAACCTCATTTATGCCTGTAGTATAATCCGAAGAGCTACAATTCTCTAGTTCATATTTATATCTCCAATAGTCTGTCCCTTTATTTTCTTTACAACATCATTTGAATAATGACAAATTTTGTAACAATGACAATTTTTCTACAATCTTCTGTGTGTAGAACTCGATTGATTCACTTTACATTATGCTTGAAAGAATTAATAAAAGAAAGAAAGGAGTTGGGATTAGGCATTGGTGTTTTGTATACGAAATGCATATGGGTCTTGCTCTCACCATCTTATCCATACACACACCCACTGACCCACATTCATGATTCTGCCAACTACCCTTTTTACCTTTTATCTCTTCTCACATCATACCCAGAGAACTAACTTGTTCAAAAATTTATTTCCATTTCTCCTATTTATCACTGGAGGACCTGACCTGACCAGTACACTTTTAGAATGTGAGCCCATCACTGGTGGGTTTGATTTTGAAAGAGAAATCTATCTAAAGTAAGAAATCAATTGACAGAACAGAAGGCAAAAACAAAATTTATGTAATTTGCATATCACTGGTCTCCATTGACATAACTATAACTGAAAATCCTCACAAAACAATCTGGGAATCCTTGAATTCTCTCAACTTTTTTTTTTCTTTTTATAATTGTGGGTGTCCGAAACAGTTTACGCATATCTCAACTAATCCCATCAGACCCTAAAGTTAAAGAAGATCGGATGAATCCTCTAATGGGTCTAAGGGAACTCGAACCATTGACGATTTGGGGAGCAAATCAAACATGTATTCATCACAGTGTACACACAATTATACAAAAAACACTGAAACTGCATCCTAATAATTACTTAAATATGCAATTTATTTGAAACAAACGAGCATAAGAGAGAGCAGTTGATCCCATGAGATGAGACTTACCTCTTCTACTCAATAGCCAATACTACTCATCGACCATCAGAAGATGTGAAGGACTCTGCAAATCCAGCAGGCCTTGCTGGAATACTGCCTTTGCTGTCCTGTAGACTTGTATGGCTGCTGAAATCTTTGGTCTCTGCTTCCTGCCAGCCCTTCAACATCAGGAAGTGGTAGACTGTAATCAATCCAGAATAGCTCTCTGTTTCATCTTCAAATGGCTTCCACTTTCAACCAGTGGGGACAGCATTACTCATGCCTCATATCAGGACGACGGCTTGGCTCTCTTGCTGTGCAGTGTCCGGCCAGTTCAGCTACTATCGAGATGCTCTCAAAAGTTTCTTCTGTAGCATCAATGGTAGGATCAACAGCATCCATGAGCTTCTCTTTGCTTGATTTGATTCGCCAAAACCATTCAGCCAAGTATCGGCATTCCTCAGGGCGTTCCTCATCTAGTGCTGCTAATCCAGTCACAAGTTCCATCAACACCACTCCATAGCTGAAGACATCAACTTTGTTGTGATTTTTCCCATCACTGAAATCCAAAGAAATATGAATTAATGAAATCATTATTACAATTGAAGAAATCTGAATTATTGGTAGAATTTTTAATAGGCCTGAATTGGTGGTAGTTTTGGATGGAATGATATAAGATATGCTAAAAGGAAAAGGAGAGTTGAAGAAGAAGATCCATAGCCAAATCCAAAGAAATATGAACTAACAGTAAATCATCACTAAATTGAAAGAAATTATGAATTTGGTAAGTCATTAAAATTGTTAAATTGAATTATTTGTAGTTTTTATAGGGCTGAATTGGACGGTAGGCTTGGATGGAATGATATAAGATATGCTAAAAGAAGATCCATAGCCAAAGATGCTCTCATTGGGTTGTGTCATTTGAATTTTGTTGATGGAATTGGAATTGCGTGGACCAAATACCAATATACCCAAGGTGACACTAAATAATTCATAAACAGAGAGCAAGTATTTACATGTTTTCATGTAAGTCTTTACTTTATCAATTGTAGTTGTTCTCAAACTACAAGTGCTCAGCTGGGCAAATCACTAACCAAACGAAAAGAACATATTTGTTCAAATACATCAATGTAACTTTTTAATGGAGACAACAAAGGAACTATATTTAATACCTTAGAACGACAAATAATTTCCTCTTCAACATATAAGCATCATGTGCTCTAAACATCAGTGCTCTGTTAAATCAAGTATGTTATGTTGGTTGCAATGACTCCAGCTAATTTTCTTTCAGAATTTTGTATATTTATAATTGTTGTCACATTTATAGAGAAGCGAATCGAATAGCCTATTGTTTAGCTAAAAAAGGTATTTGTAATACTTATTCAAATATTTGGTGGTCAGAGTTTCCTAGATGTTAGAAAATTTGCTTTTGAAGATTATTGTGATTATCTTTAATCGAGCTTTGCAAGTTTCCCGATTAGCAATCTTATTTCACCAAAAAGACCTAGCCACTCAAATGGAATAAAAAACCATTAGTCCTAGCCACTCAAATGGAAGAAAACTCATTAGTCCTTGGAAATTTTGAAGGTAAAAAGGGAAAAAGTGCTATATATTTTTCTAAAATGTATTTCTAATTTGCAAACCAGAGATGATTAATTATCGATGGGTGCACTAAATAGCATTTAGAATAGTTAATGAATCAAAGAACTTACAGTCGTTAATAGGCAGACAACTTCATGGCAATATTTCTATCCAAAGAAAGAAGGAATAATAGATTGGCAGAGGATTCTGAAAGACAGACTTACCAGCATATTCAGGTGCAAGGTACCCAAATGTTCCAGCGAGTCTGGTTGCAACAGACTTCCCTCTGTCTGGAGCAAGCTTCACCAAACCAAAATCTGCACCCTGCCCGGAAATCACTCGCCAGAAGAATATTTGAAGATTTTGCATCTCAGGACAAAGCTATGGGCCAGACCATGAAGATATTCCATCCCTCTGGCGACATCTAAGGCAACACTAAGCCTCATCTTCCAAGAGAGAGGCTCCAGCTTTAGGTTCTTCCAATGGAAAAGATGCCTGCTTAGAGCTCCATGAGGCATAAACTCATAAACAAGAAGCCTCTCATTGCCTTCAATAGAGTGCCCCAACAGAGATACCAAATGTCGGTGTCGGACCTTGGAAAGAACAGCTATTTCAGCCTGAAATTCTTCCAATGCTGTGTTGCTAACCACCCCAGCTTCCATTCTTCACTGCTAATTTTGTGTTCATCCTCCAGCTCTCCTTATAACCGCCCAAAAAACCACCACGACCGAGCCTATTTCTGGTGCAAAATTGTTGGTCACTTTCTATGGAGAACCTGAACGGATATGATCAGGTTTCAGATTCAATCTTATGTGGGGAGTTCTGCACTCCATCATAGCTCCTGCTCAACACTAGAACCTGTTTGTGAACAAGCTTCCAGTGGTGTTATTTGAGACAGCAATCTTAACCATGTTGTTTGGATCAAACGGGTCTTTGGGGTGAACAACAACGGAACTAGGAGCCTCTTCTTGACCCCCCTTCCTCTTCTTACAGTAAAATATAGTTAGAAGAATCACCAACATGGCCAGAACTGCAAAAAGGGCTATTGCAGCCACAAGTATAACTGTTTTTGATCTCTGAAGTGCTTTTTGTTCTGGTTAGCCCCCATCAGACTATTGCCAGGGCTGATCATGATTTGATCCCGGTGGAGGGGGAGGGCGAGGGGGAGGCAGACGGTTCAATGGCGATGGCGGGGATGGTGGGCTACCTGGAGGGGGTGAGGGCTCGGTTTTGTTACCAGCCAAAAGAGGATTTCCATCAATAATCAGCTTCACACTCTCATGGAAATTGGGCAATGGAGGCTCAAAATTGTTGCCACTGACATCCAGCCTCTTCAAATTCCCCAATTTAGTTAAATTCACTGGGATTGTACCAGTTAAATTGTTTCCCCAAGTCTGATTTCCTACCAGTGAATCTAAGTTCCCAATTGAGAGCTCAGAGTACCATTAAGGTTATGGTTTGGGAGATTTATGACAGAACATCAGAATTGGGGTTGCAGCCTTAACTTCAGCCATTGCTGCTTACATGATCATTACCAAACCATTCCGAAACAAGATTTAATGGGTAATCCAGTAAGAAAATCTAAAGTATGTTAACTTGGCTACATCCCCAACCCCGGTACTGACTGACAAAATGAATTGGAAGCATATGAAACATTACCGATTTGAACTTTGGTATAGGACCCATGAAATGATTGTTGTTTAAGTCCAATTTGTTTCATGTTAGCCAAGCTCTCAGGAATCAGGCCGACAAGTTTGTTCCCGTTCAGATTTTCTTTCAAAGAAGCTGTGGCCACCAATGTCGCCGGAATAGTGCCGAGAACTGGGTTTCCGTGGAGCCAGAGTTGTGTCAAAGACAATCTTGATCCAATCACGCCCATAGTCCGCTCATCCCACCTCCATCCTGATCATTCAACCACAGAATCTGAATCCAGCAGGATTGCCCAAAACTCGCCGGAATCTCCCGATAACCTGTTGTACGATGTTTAAAGGCCATTAGCGACGGTAACGTCCCTAGAAATTCCGGCAGGAGTCCGACCAAATTTACATCCTCCGGAGAAAGATTCGTTAACCGAACTGATTTCTGCAACTCATCTAAACAGACCACCCAGCAGTCGCATTGAGCGGAATGGAGTCCAGAGCAAGGACGCGGATGCTTGTAAGGCCTTCGAAGAAATCGGCCGGGATGGTGTCGAATCTGTTGTAATCCAAGAAGGGACCTGCAGTTCCGATGTCCATGAATGTCGGCAATTGGCCATTGAAATGGTTCCTCTGAAGCCCCAAATTGTAGAGCACTGAAAGCTGGTTGAAATTCCGAGGAAGAGGGGCCCTTCAATCCCAATCCCTGAACTGGAATCTGTGAAACCCTGTCATTACAGAATGCCATGAGGCCAGAGGAGGCCGTAGGGATCAGTCCTCGTCGTCCGGCCATCGAGGAGCTCCGGATTCTCCAAATCTTTCTGAAATCATTCAGAATTTTCATGTCATTAAGACTGCTACAGAATGTTAATCTCTAATATAAAACTACACAATCCAAAGCTTTGACTGATCACCTCCCATGGCCGTACTAAATGAACAGATCCCACTGCACTTCACTTGTCGTGAACAACATTACAAACTTCAAACCGAATGAGACCACAACAAACCCGGACCCAGATCCAGAAAAAAGTGTTCACACACCACCCAACATAATAACTTAACAATTTCTCAAGATCAAGAATCAAATGAAATCACAGGGACTTGGACTCAGGTTACGAAAACGGAGATTAACCCACGAGAAAAGAAAAGAAAAAGAAAAAGAAAGTTTCAGATGCAGACATGGACAGGTATGTGGAGATTGCATTCTTCTTTAGGGTTTATTATACCCATTAATTTAGAGCAAAAACCCCAAAAAGAGAGACACTCGACCTTGGCTC
Organism: Tetrastigma voinierianum; assembly: GCA_016808115.1. NCBI lineage: Eukaryota > Viridiplantae > Streptophyta > Magnoliopsida > Vitales > Vitaceae > Tetrastigma > Tetrastigma voinierianum. Next base: position 747,629 of record JAEQBH010000894.1, on the reverse strand, counting down.
TCTCTCTTTCCCACTCTTACGGTCCAAGTCCCTTATCTTTATTTTCCCAATTAACGTCTGTTTTTTGTCTTTTCTCCTCTCCCTCCTAAATCTCTCCACTGTGCACCACTTCACCCGAACGCCAAGTAACTCTTTTTTTTTTTTAAATACATTTTAGTTTCAAAAGAAGAATCATCGATTCGTATATAACATCTTAAATTTAAAAATTATAAGCTATTTAAAACCGTGAACAAAATTTCTGATATTTCAGCCGAAATATCGAGCTGGGTGAGATCGATGCAACATGTCCATCAAAATTTCATTTTCGACTTTTTCCAATAATTTCGATACCTCCAACTCTTTTTCGATACTACATTTTCCGATTTTTCCCCTCAAATTCTCAATACGGGCTTTCTAACCCACCCAAAATGCCCCGAAAGCCAAGACCTCAGAACTATCAAAACCATCGATTACATTTATTATATATACCAGAAACTTTTTTTTTTATATTTTCTTATTATTTATTTGTTTCATAATCCTTATCACCTGCCTTCGATTATAATATTTTATTTTATTTTTATTTTATATTATAATCTCTTATATTATTTAAATCAAATATTAATTAAAAAATGAAAAGAAGAAAATGTCATCATTTAAAAGTTTAAAATTATAATATATAATATTAATCTCCTCAATATCCATATATATTTATAATAATAACAAAATAAATGTAAATAATATTCTCTTTAATATAATATCTAAATAATGCATAAATGTAATATATTTAATTTACTTTCTACCATTAATTATTCGATTTAATCTACCTAATTATTTCTCATCTATATAATTAAATATCAAAAATTTAATCGAATCAATATTTTTATAAAAATATCCATCGATATTTTATCGATATTTTCGATATTTTCGTAAAATCTAATTACCGATATATCCATATTTATCGATATTTTAATCCTTACTTAAAACCAAGGATAAAAATATCCGATATATCCGTCGATATATCTCCGATATATCGGATATTAGTGATGTTCGACACGATATAGGCGATATATCACCGATATATCGATTTTGGACCGATATATCGCGAAACATCGCGCCCACGCACACACGTCGCTAATAATTTTTCTGCAAAAATATCGAAGATATATTATGTTCCACGATTCAAATCACGACCTAATCCAACGGTTAAGCGATCGATCACAACCTAAGCCGATATCCGATATATCGATATTCACGTAAAATATCCACCGATATATCTCCGATATATCCGGGAGCATATCAAGAAATCCAAAGACCGATATATCCGTCGAAACCGATATTTTCATCCTTGCTTAAAACCCACAAAGAGTATTAATCGATTAAGACAACAGAACAATGGTCATGAAAGTCGATATCTACTAAGGAGTGTGTAACAACTCAACAATCAAATCAATTAGGCCCTATGTTACGCTAACTCATTCCATGGTTCCTTTTCTGTTAAAAAATTGAGAGAAAATTGATAAGGGTATTTTGGGAAAAAAAATAGAGAAGACTAGAATTATGGGGGAACCGTAAATTAAGGAGAAGTAGGAGTAGGTGGAGCCCTTAATATGAGCCTTCTCTCTAACAATAATAAAATTCACACTTACATTAATAAGGTTTTTAAAATAATTTAAAACATTTTCTTTAAAAAATAAAAAATAAAAAATAAAAAACATTGAATACTCAAATGATTGTGACACTACAACCATCCATGATTCCAAGCACATGCATAATGAGAAAATAAAGTCTTGTTTCAATTTCATTCTTGACCGTTGGATTTGAGAGATATTTAGGGTAAAGGTTTGTTTTTGTTAATGCTGGTAGAATTTTTTTACTTCATTGAATAATATTTAATAAGATAAATACAAGCTATTTATTTTTTAATATTCGATAAAACAGTATATTTATAATTAAAACGAATTATTTTATTCTGCCTTATTCCATTTCCACCTGATTGCGTCATTTTTAACTAATCGCGCTAAGAGGCTTCAGCTATTTTTCAAATCGGCATCAAATATTTAAGTTATGATTGCTACTTCCTCGTCCCGTATCGATTATATTTTAAAATACTTTTATTTTATTTATACTTAATATAAATAATAATAATAATTTAAAATATTTTTTAATAAATAATTTATAAAAATTCAATATTTTTTTATGAAATATATTAATTTTTAATATAATAAAAATAAAAAGGCAAATATAAAAACTAAAATAAAACAAAAATCAAATGTAAACGAGGACGGGGTTTAGAGTTTTCATATCTCTCACCCACCTGCTTATTTTTAAACGGCATGCTGTAGACCGAAAATAAACGAAGAGGCCTGGACGCCACTGCTCCAAACCTCCGTCATTGGTCCCTAAGAGCGAGCAAGACATTTTCTTTGTCGACTAATGATTGTTTTTCCTTATTTCATTTAAAACGACTTTTCTCGAATAAAAAAATAAAGAAATATTTTCACTTTTTCTATTCATAACTTTAAAATTTCAAGAATAAGTCGTGAAAAATTTTGAAAAATAAATGTACTTAACGATTTAAAGTTTATTCAACTTTCGCATTAAGTAAAAAAAAACAACCTAATCTAAGGAACAATTTATTTGTACATTTATAAATGATGTATCATTATCACTTTAATGAGAAATTTTTTTACTTACATAAACATTTATCTCTAACTCTTAATATTTTGAGATAGGATGAAGAAGGAAAAGTAGAATTACCATTTTGATCCGAGAATTAGATTATAAATTAGAGGTTCTATATACACCCATTAAATATCTCTTCATACCCTATTTACTAAGTAAACTCCAAAATATACTCTTTGCACCCATTCCAATATTTTACTTTCTCAGCGTACCCTCCTTACACTCCATATCCAAAGCTTCTTATATAATATAGTTAAATTTTATAAGTATTAAAATAATTTATATAATATACTTAAATTTTATAATTAATAAAATAATTTATATAATATACTTAAATTTTATAATTTATATATAATACTTAAACTAATTTAAAAATTCAAAAAATTGTACGAATTCTGACGAAATCCGTAATGTTATTAACCGGATATTAAAACTGAATTTACCCATGATCCGGAAATTCTAAACTGGGAAAGTTTGCTTTACCGAACGCAACCGTAACGCTGAATAATCCGATTTCAAAACTGAAAACTCATACGCCCCATTTCAAAATCCGGCATTTACATTAATTATTTATATTTAATTGAATTAAATATAAATAAAGATGTCAAGTATTAAAAATTAAATTACATCATTAAGACATTCCGCGAAAAACGAACCCGAATGTTATCAACTTCCTCGCCTTCTCTCCTTCTCCAATCGCTTTAAAACTAATTTCAACGCTATTCTCACTATTATTTTTCAACGCCATTCTCACTCTATTCTCACTATTTTTTCAAACTGCTCAATTTTGTATAAGGTTGAACAAAGGCAGAGACAAGATACAGAAAGAATAGTAAAAAAATATGCTTAAATGTAAATTTATATTTTCTTACTAATGTATTTATAAACTGCAATAAGATGTAAATAAAACGCAAATAAATTCTCACTATAAATTTATTACTTGGTTAATAACCATTTTTTGAGATATTTTCCATAGCAGAAGTTAAAATTGTGATCGATGAATGTGATTATAATTAATTTTAGATTTATCAGAATTTTCTAAATATCCATCTTTAAAGATATTTTTCTTAAACAGAATTACTGCGGATCCAATTAGATTATAAATGTATTAGTTCTGTCATAATTTTCTAAATAACCATTTTATGAGATATTTTTCTTTTTTTTGATTCAAAATTATAAAATTCTAAACTTTCTTATGGGCAAGATCTTTAAATATTGACATAAAATTACACTCTAAAAAAAACATAAAAATTTATTGTGGCAATTGACTGAACTTTTTTTTTTAATGGAATCAAATATATTTTGAGTCACCTAATTTAGTAATAATAAATTTTTAAAATTTAAGAATACAATATTATTTAAACCCATTGAGGTGTTTCAATGGAACATTTCAAACAAACATCAATGTGAAATTCTTCAGAACTCCTCATGCACACATTCTACAAATTAAAGATTACCATTTCAAAAAACATGGTTTTTTTTTTTAAAACGGAACACTTGTATTATAATGTAATAACAATCTTCAATAAAACTCTAACCTAAAGCACCTTTTCCCTTTCTCACGCCATTCTTTTAAACTTACAACCACTAATAATAATAATAATAATAATAATAATACCACATCACCCCTCTTCACGCACACAATATTATTCATGATATTAAAGATGTACCATTTTAAACATAGATTTTTTTTTTTTTTTTATAACTAAGACTTCTTGTTACGATATACAAGAAATAATGCTCTTCATTGAAACCTAACCTAACTTCCTTCCTCGACGTCATTTTTTAAATTTATAAGTACTCATAATAATAATAATAATAACTTATTTAAAAGATTTATTTTCTATAATTAAAAAGGGATACAAGTATGAATGTTCCCAAGTTTACAAGCAGACATCCTAATTTGTCCCTGAAATTTTTTTCGATCTTAAGATACCTTTGTCGTTAACTTCCGTGGCTCAATCATACCTCTACAGTTAAAAAATGTCACATACAGACAAACATCCGCTAAAACGCATATCTCACAAATGTCTTCTTTTTTTTTTACCTGATTGGTGGGTAACTACTTAGTAAACATTAACCGATATCTCAGACAAAAAAGTCAGCTGAAAGTCACATGTGCATCACAATCAAAGAAGATATCATCTAAAGAATTATAAAATTGGTTTTTAAGTTAGTAATACTAATTAAATCTAAATTCAAACACTTATAGAAATCTCATAATTAAATTAAAGATAATCCTTTATAGAAAATGTTACTAAAAGATTGAGAAAAGAAAATAAATTGAGAGATCAATTTAAATAAACATCTAATTCTTTCTCAAAGAAAACAAAATGAATGAGAAACTGTAAAAATTTCAAACTTTAGAAACAGAGAAGCAAAAGAGTCACAAGAAATTTGAAGAGTGGAAATAATGTCTGATTTTTGTTCAATGATAAATAATATAATATTTTATCATGATATTAATATGGTGATTTTAAAGAGACAAATTAAATAATGTTAAATTGATCTTAATGGGTTGTAATGTGAAATATTAATAGGTTACATACTAAATAAGAAAAGAGGTATAAACTTTTTAAATGGAAAATTGAGACAAATGAGACATAATTTATTAGTATTATATATGTATGAATATGTTATATTAAGTTTATATCTGGTTTTAGAAATAAGTAAAAATAACCTATTAAAAGAAATAATTTTCAATTAAAATTTTTTTAATACAATGTCTATTTGCACATAATACTAATTAATTATTTAAATATTTTCAAATTGATTTTTTTATATAAAACATAACAATTAAAAATAATATATAAAATAATTTATAGACTTTAAATTTATTATTTATTTTTTCTTTTATAAAAAGATAATAGCTGAGGCATTAATATTAGATAACTGCTTCACAAAAAAAAAAAAAAAAAGAAAGGAAACTTTAAAATGGAAATTTTGATTTTATATATTTGGTGTCAAGTGTAATATAAGTTATATATTAAGAGGTGTTTATTTGAGTTGATTATGAGTTGATAGCTTATTCACCTCAATCAGCTTGATAAAGGTTTGTAATCGTCTGGAGAATGACAGCTACAGTCTCATAAAAAACTACAACATGGGTTTTTCTTTAAATCGCCAGAAAAACATCTAAAATTATATTTTTCTTTTAAGGACTATTCCTATTTTTATTTAGATGAAATGGCATCTTATGGTTTTTGCATTCTGTTTTTTCTTTGTATTGATTTTTTTTTCAGGTGGTACACGAAGCGCAATAATAAATAATTCAAAGATACGGAAGAAGATAAAACAAAATTATCTATTAAAAAGGAATAGTCAATTTTTTATAAAAATATTTTTTTAGCAACTTTTTTAATTCCTATTTCAGCTCAAATTATAATTTCAATCAATAAAACAAAAGAAGAAGAATATCAAATAAAAGATTTAAAATATTAGTCCCAAATAAAAATAACTATATAAATAGAGAATATTTGAAGTGAAAAAGAGCTTATGAATTTTAAATTTTTTGTTTTTATTTTGCTCTAATTTATTTTTGTTATGAACCTAAAAGACTATCTATTTGTAATTAAAGATTATCTATTTTAAAAATTAATAATATTAAAGATTTAAAATGTAACTAATAATTTTTTTTTAAGCAAAAAGTTCTTAACACTCCTTTCTAATTTTTTTAAGTAACATATTTGTTTTTATATCTCTATAATGTCTTATATCAAATTAACCTTCAATCACATTTCTTAATCAAAAGACTTTGTCAAGTAGTACTTAATAATCAGCTACTCATTTCTAGTTACCAGCTATCAACCTAATACAAACACTTCGCATATATCTGGCTTCAAAATTAAAGAAAACTATATTAAAAGAATATTTTATACTTAATGTTCATTAATACAAAATTAATTACCATTTAAATATTTTTAAATTGCTTTAATTTTATAAATGTTTGTAGACACAGCATTTTTGTTAGATGTGTTTTCTACTCAAAATGTGAGACTCATTTGTATTTGAAACAGTATTGAGTTTCAATCTTTTTTTTTTTTTTTTTTTTTAGCGAAACAACAAAGTAAATAAAACCCTAACGCGATTTATAATGCAAAACAGCCTATAAATGAGTTTAGATCAGGGTCAAGTCACATTAGAAGGTTCAATGATAAGTCACATTACCCTCAACCCCTAAAAGTTGCGCTCTAATAATTAAATTAAGGCATTTATAATTGATTAATCAATCAAAGAAGACCAGATACAATTATAACATTAAAGCACATTAAATATGTAATAAATAAAAAATAAATAAAATAAACTCAAAATGAGGTAAGACCTCATGTACCTTTTTGTGGCAAATAAAAATAAAAGTGTTATTAATAAAAATAGTATTAGTGCAATGACAAATATAGAACATTTATAATTAAATTTATAAATGAGTGCCAAATTATTTAATAAAATGATACTAACCTATGTAGTTCCATTTTATTGGAATTATATAGGAAATTGTGTTTTTAGAATTTTTAAAATCATGTTGAAAATAATAATAAAAATAGAAATATGAGTGTCATTTTGAAAAAAAAAATTTTATTTGGGAAATTTAAAGAAAGTGAGTCTTGAATTTTTTTTTTTAATTTAGAAGGATTTTATAAAAGAAATTTTTTTAAGTTTTTTAAATTAAAGAAATTTTTTTAATATTTTGGAAATTGAGAATTTTTTAATAAGTTAAAGAAAATGATTTTTGAATTTTTTAAAAGTTAAAGAAACAGTTCTCAATTTTTAAGAAATGAAAGAAAATGATGATTTTTTTTATTTTAAAGAAAAATAATTTGGTTTTTTTTGTGAAATTAAAGAAACTAATTTTCAAATTTTTGAAGTTAAAGAATATGTTTTTTTTTTATTTAGATAACAAAAGTAATATGACCAAAGTTAAAATAATGCTAATAATAATAACAATATTTATTTGAAAGGGGGAGTCATGGAGAAAAAAATTATTTTTGAAAATTTGAAAAAAAAAACGAATATTTGTTTAGAAGATTTAGTAAATTTAATTTTAGACACCATGAGAATTTAAATTAAGAAATTTGGAAATTATATTTTTTTTAAAAGGAAACTAAAATAAATTTAATAATTAAAGAAATAAATGAACGATATCAATTCTGAAATTTATAAATTATTAAATGAAAAACAGAATTTCAAGTTATTGGCTAAAAGGAAAAAAATAATGTTTAAAAAACTATTAAAAGAAAAGCAGCAAATAAATAACTAAAAAGTTTAAAATGGAAATTAGAAATTATTACAAAAAAAAAGAAAAAAATTTAAGAACTTGAGAATGTCAAATTACATTTTAAAATAGAAGTTAAATAAGGAAAATATGATAAGAATTTTAAGTCAAGGGTAACTTACAGGCATGAAGTGCTGCACAGAAATTCAAAGTAATCATATAATAATATATATATATATATATATATATATATATATATATATATATATATATATATATATATATATAAAATGGGAATAATAGTAGCAAAATAAAAACTAAATATGTAACAAAACAAACTACTAAACCTAGTCAATACACCATATTTGACTATTTGACTACCATCAAACCCATCTCCATCACATATTTGACTATTTGATTACCCTCAAGTCTCCATCATCACAAAGAAAAAAATGAAATGAAATAAAATAAAAATGAAACAACATAAAAAACTAAAAAAGAAAAGAAAAGGTCAAGCTCAGTGAAATCTCCATAAAATGAAAAAAAAAAAAAAAAAAAGGAAAAACTAATATAAAACCCCCTATTAAAAAAAAAAATCATTAAAATCGTCATCTCTAAGCCTCTCAAATGTAAACCTTTTAACATAGATTTATGAACTCAACAGTCCTTTAACATAGATTTCTGAACTCAAAACTCTATTACAATTTCTTTTGTTTCCACAATAATATTCGTTTTTCATAGATGCACATGAATTAAGGAAAATTATAAAATGACTAAGCCATCCTTTTTTACTTTCAATAAATATCTAATTATAGTATTAATTGTTTTTTTTCTTCCATAAAAATCTCAATGTATTTGACTTTTATTTTTCCTGGGAACAATGAACCCATCATGGTCATGCATCCCAAAAACCCAACAATTTTCCTATTAAAATTTGGAAGATAAATTTTCAACATCATCTGAATCATTTACTATAATTCTTTTCTCCAAAAGTTCTTATTCACCATTATCTCGAAGATTATTAGATCAAATCCACGATCCGTAGTTACATTCGAAAGTCAAAATTTCAGATTCATGCTTCTTATATAAAACTTTATACTATAATCATACAAAAAGCCTAATCAAAATTTATCAAATCTTCATCACTTCATTTTCGCTTAGTATAGCAGGAGTGATATAAGTTTGTGATTTAATATATATACGCTTGTTTGTTATAGGGAATAGAAAAAAATATGAAACGCTTTGCTGACTTTATCAAAACTAATTGAAAGTGGAAAATCCACATAAATTGTATGCTTTCAAGCGTAGAACATTAGAACTTGTGTACATTTAATATTATGTTATTAAATTTGGTTGAAAATAATAAAATATGGGTAAAATTGAAGAAAATTATGGTAAAATATTCTTGATTTCTTAAAATGATAAATTAAATTGAAATAATTTTTTTTTCCAAAGAGAGCAATTATTTTGAAATGGATGGAAGGAGTATTTAAGACATTATTACCCTAAATTTTAAAACTCAAAAACCAAAACTCATTGCTAGAGATACCACCAAACCGAAATTACTAAAATCCAATGTACTAAATCAATATGGGTTAAACATAAATAAAATGTCTTATTCCATTATGAACAAATAAATAAACACATAAATACATTAAACAAATATCTTATTTAGTCAGTGGTCATTAGGTGTAAGTGCCTCCATGCGAACTTAGAAACTGCCAAAAATAAACTCAAATAAAAATCTTTGATATATCAATAGATTCACTAATAAAGGCAGAAACAGTCTTGCACTCTTTACCCTTTAATGTTGCAATTATTTATTTTATTTTATTTTATAATCCTCTCTAACATGGAATGAGATTTGATTAGGTCAAGAGTAAAAAAAGATGGATAGCTTTTTTACAAGAAATCTTTTGATAATAAAAGGCCCAATAGATATGGATCAGAGTTGTTTTTGAAAGGATACGTGAAAAATCAAAATAAATATATATGAAAAGAGATAGAAAAAAAAGAAAGAAGGAATAAGAAAAAACTTTTAAAGGATTTCATTAAGAAAAGAATACCCAATAAAACTAAGGCCGTTGTTTTTACCTTAACGCGAATGTAACTTTATTTATTCAATGTTGAATAAGTACAAGCTTAATAATATTAAATATTACCTTTGTTTTTTTATATTGTATTTTCTATTCACTATTAAATTGTTTATTTTTCAGCTTAAAATCAACGTCTTAAACATATTAAAAAATAATTTAAGTAAATATTTATTTGTATAATGATGATATAACTTTATTGTTATGATAAATGAAAAATATTTGTATAATATATGTATAAATATATTTACAAAAATTAAAATGATAAACTTATTATGATAAATAATTTATTATTACTATTCTACTTAGGAGACTCGTTAGTATCTTTTGGTGCTTAGATATCTCACTCTCCCCTACTGTGCTCGAACAACGGAATGAGGTGGAGATATGCGCAGGGACCCAACAGTTTAAACATTTTTATATAGGAAACCATCATCCTATATGGTTGTTATGCATTAAATCTCGTTAATGCATTCGGGAAGAGAAATCAAAACGATCATTCGACCGTTTTGCCTAAGGGGAAGAGAAATTGGTCCATAAGTTCAATATCACCTTAATAAGGGAACAAACATATGAATCATCATGACAAGTCCTCTAAAAGCGAGTGTTATCTTCCATGTATCACAATATATTTGTCCTTTTCAACAATAACCTTTGACTTTATGAATAAACCTTATATTTATTTCGGGTCAAAACTTAATGGTATTTATGTATCACAATGATTGAATAAGAGTTTCATTAATAACTGAATATGTACATACAAACTTTGAGATTACAACATGGACCCGGTCCTGATAAAGCACTCAGATTTTCTTGAAATTCTTTTGCATTGAAGCATGCTCTTAGTTAAAGACAAATCATCAACTCGCTAACGTGTTCAATGACCACTTTTCTTTTAACACGCTCTCTGATGCATAAGATTTAACGCCTATACGCTTACTTCGACTTATGTATTTATCATTCTTAGCCGTGCAACTCAAAGCTGAGAGTTTTCAGTATAATCTCAATGGAATCAACGACTCTCATGCTAGAACGAACTCTAAGTCAAACACCATGCGAGGCTTCAAAACAAGATAAATTTGACTTCCATTGTGGAAGTAGTAGTCACGTCTACTTCATGCTTCTCCAAGACATGGTTGTAGTTAGTTAGACTTCGTTCTTTCTATTGTTCCATGAGTAGCTGCTCCTCCCTTCTTGTACACACATGGTCAAGAGTTCATTAATTGACTATTTGTCCTCAGGTATTATAGAGATCTGAATGGACTATATCAGGGTGGGAAAGACAAAGATGTATGAACAAGGAATTCACTTATTACGGATACTCAAGACTTCACTGGGCCAAATGTCCATCACGGCAAAGTATAATATGATCACACACTCCTCTAATTTCAGTTAGCAATATGGACAAAAATTGAATTATCAAAGTGCTAGCAAGGGATTTATCAGATTTAGCAAACTGCTCATCTATTGCCTTTAGTAGATCCTTGACTTTGACATGCTTCTCTCCATCGGGAGCCACGATGCCAGTAGATATGTGTCTTTATGAACATAACAGAGAGGCGGCAACCCCTCCCACTCATTCGTTAAGTCTCACTAGCATCTAGAGTGTTGGTCAGTTGTGATAGCCTATGGGTTTATCCTTCCTTACAAAGATAGTCAAAGTCGATATATCCTAAATGGAGAAGACTCTCTCCTTAAGCCTTATAGTCATCTCTCTTAAGCTCGAGAATTTCCAACTTAATATCACAGTAGTTTGCAGATTGAGTAACTGCAAAGTAAGAAAATATAATCAGTAATGTTTTAAGGCTACAATCTTAACGTAGGTGAACTAATGGAACACACGCACAGGGATTTGCTTGTGGGTTAAAGTCCTACTCAAATAAATGTATATGTCAAAAGTTAGGAATGACCTAGAGGCACAAGACTTGCATATGGTCTATGTTAAAAGTCCATGCAATTAGGTTTAAGCCTACCATCCCTTATGATAAATCCATCGGATTACGTTTATTCACCCTTCGTGGGTAAATTGAGAATTATAATTTAATATTTTATCCTGATTAATCAGTAAATTTAACCACATATTTTCCTAAATTAATCACAATTATGTTATAGAGTGATCATCCTCAATATAAAATTTCATTGGTTAACATGCTGTGGCTATTATTAATCAATGAAGTTTATTGATCACCTAGCATATAACAACTTGAAAAATAAGAAAATTATTCACTTAATGTTTCATAGGCAATATAAGACGTTTTTAACCCTGATAAATGTGTGTAAATTAAACCGGTGTTAAGCTAAACAACAATTTGGCTTATTACCTAGTGGGAGAGTGGTAGCAGTTCATGTGGAAGGTCCAGGGTTTGAAACCTTGTAGGTTAATTCTTAGTTATTTTTTTCTGGTTCCATAATTTTTAGGCAACTACAAGAGGGTACTGGGCCAAAAGGCTATGGCCAAAACTTAAAACATAAAAACTTCCATAGGTTCTTCCAAAAAAAACTTCCATAGGAAAAAACCATTATTATGGGGACAAATACTCAATCCGAACTTTGACCATAAAGGAAAAGCAGATATTTTGGATATCATATAACCAAAAACAGTCCAGATTCGATACACCCAATGTGCATAATTATTAAAAAGAATAAAAATTATTCAAAGGTTTCATGTACAGAATTTATCAGATTTTGGAAGAAAATCCAACAAGGCAAAGGATAAGAGCATGACTCTGATACCAAAATGTTAGACATAGGCAGTCTCGCTAGATGCAAAACAAAATGCGTAATTATAGGACTTACCTTATCCTTTGTCGAAAAATATACTGAAGGTAGAGACTCGTTGGATCTTTTGATGTTTGGATATCTCACTCTCTTTGATGGTGTTGAAAACAATTGAACGGTATGGAGATATGACAGAAGGGACCCAAATAAGGAAAAACCTTTATATAGTAAACCATTATCCCATATACTATTATGCATTAAACTGTTATTACATTCTATTAATTCCATAATGGTTATAGAATTAATTTGTAATTTATGGGAAGAGAAATCAAAACGATCATACGACTGTTTTGCCTGAGGGGAAGAGAAATCAAACAAATAGTTATTCACAAATAAGTTTTAGCCTCTAGTTGATTGAAAAATCCCATGAAAAAATGTAAAATATGCGATGGTACTTACTATAACGCAAATCTGGATTGTTATGAATTGTTTCATTGTAGAATTTTGCTTGAGTTATGAATGGATATATATATTTGAGAACGACATTATAGTAAAAATGCCTATGACCATTGTTGATGGAGTATTTGTAAACTATTGAATTCTTCTTCTGATTTTCACAAAGGAAGATTCTTCCCAAGAGGAGATAAAAGAGTAGTTACTACCGGTTTATGTAGGTATTAAAGTGGTTTTTGTGCGTTGCTTCAGAAGTTTAATTAACCTCATAAATGCTCCACTTTCACCTCTCATGTGACACGATTTTACTGACACGTTTCTCATTAGAAGATAAGACTAGTTTTTGTATTTTTTGAAAATTTGTTGAATCGTCACTATTTTATTTTTTATTATTTTTAAAAGGAAAACAAAATAAAAGCTAACTTAAATGTAAATCATAAATGAAATGAGTTTATGTCGATACGATTACCTATCGGAAATGTGCAATGAAAAGACGTAAAGACCCTTTCTATATCCTTAAAAGTTTGATCTCTACTAATCAAATTAAGATTTGACCAATCGACCATAGATACCATGAATAAAACAACTTTAATAATATAAGAGCATATCAAACATGAATGAATAATAAATAAATAAATAAATACCAACAATGGGGAAAGGGTATACCTGTGCGGCATTGAAAGCGTTTATCAATAGATAATCATGTTATTGCAATAGTAAATACAAAATATTTAAAGTCAAAATTTGAAACTCCAAGTTATTAACTAAGCGTTAAATTATTTATTGAAAGCATATATGAAATGTTGAGCCCCCACCAAGGTCCATTTATTTAGCACTCGAGTTGACTCCACATGGTTCAATTTATTTGGAATTATAGAGTAAATCATTCTTCTTGAATTTTTAAAATTAGGTTGAAAGAAAAATTTTGAAAATAAAATGATTTAGGGAAATTTAGAGAAAGCTTTGAATTCCAAAGATTTTTTTTTAAAATATAAAGAAAATAAATTTACATTTTTTAAAAATTAAAGAGAATGATTTTTAAAAATTTGGAAATTAAATAAAACATAGATTTTTTATTTTTTAGACATTAAAGAAACTAATTTTTTAAAATTTTGTAGTTAAAAGAGCATGATTTTTTTTTTTTAATCTAAGTAACATAAGTAATATGATGAAAGTTAAAATAATATTTTGTTAAAAAATTGGTATTAAGGAAAAGGCAAAATTGATGAAGAATTAAGATGTTAGAAATATTATTTAAAACTCTAAATATGACTCATAATATGAAAAACATGTGACGCCCTATTTCCCGAGGGTCCGTTGACAAGTCGTCAACTCATGGACATTTCGTACGCCAACCCGACACCACTCATAAAACGGCAGACCCGCTTGCACAAGGAGCTCTACCCAAAATACTACCTCGCCCCAATCACACGACAACTGTCTCCCAATATTCACAAAGCACTACACCGAGTCCATATGCAATTAAATGAAAATGGCCACGTGGGCCCAAACATCAATACTCACTAAAAATATCCAACTAACTATATTATACTTGCTCAAGAGTTAAGAAATCACTTAATTCAAAACATATATTAAAATTTAAAATTCTAATACATGTTATACAAATTTAATGTCAAAGCCACAAGTCGCTTCTAAAATGCGCCCAGTGAGCGCTCGTCCTCCCGTACACTCCCGTACCGAAATAGTGATCCTCGACGTATGGTAGCAATGTCCGCAGAGCCGATAATTTCCTACATGGCTACTTCCCACCTATGCACATGTCATGACAAACAATCACACTAAGCAAATACACGATCCATTTAATTGCCTACATGCCCAATCCCACGCTCCCCGAGCCCTCACTCAACTCTCACACATGCCTAAGCCAACACAGTGAAAAATACAGCTTTCAAAAATAAAAAGCTTTTCGCTCGAAACTTACTAATGAAGCCTGGTGAAATTTATCGACAACCTTCCAAGGCTTAATCACTGATAACCCTCCAAACAATTCACAGTTCTCCGACGGAACGCTTCCATTAATTCTCTAAATTACAATTCTCCGTAAAATCTTCACGAAATTCCTTTCATAAACATTTTTGTTTTTTGTTTTCTTTCATGTCATGCACTCACCTAATATTCTAGGCGCCTCAGCCAGATACTTAATGCATTACGTCAATTCTAAAATATTCACGCTAATATATTTTCTTACGTATATATTAACATAATTAAATTCACATAATTCATGTTATTCACTCACAATCAATAACACCAAAATTAACCACATCGCGACTAACTACTACAATTCATTTGAATCACCCAAAAAAAAAACCACACAAAAATCACACAACAAAATCACGCGAATAGTGAAACTCGGTCGGCACTCGGCTCACTCGCTCACACAAGTGGGGATTCTTCCACTTTGCTTCAAAGATTTTGAGATCGATAACACGGCCTTTCAGGCCTCAACAAATTCTCATCCATAAATGACTTAGCCAAAGTTAATAAACCAAGAGTGAAAAGATCCCACTCTTCGAAAGCCAGCCTGAACTCACCACTCGGTGTCCACGCGCAGCCCCGCCAGATCAACTTCGTTACCCGTCGAGGAACGACGGAAATCTGTGAGAGAAGTCACTCCTTCTCTCTAAAATCAAACACCAACCTACTCCGCCCGTTCTCCTCCCATTTGGAGAAGATGAAGACTATTCCTATTTTGCCTATCTATCCAACTTTCCAATAATTCCATCCACGCCCTTTAAGCTTGATTACACTTGACTTAATCTAAGCCATTTATTTCTATCATTCACTAATCATACAACATGTGTCATATGAAAGACACGTAGCAGCGACCTTTCATCACATCACTTTGCCTTCACAGCTCGCTTTACAAGACCGACTCCTGGCCTCGAAAAGTGAAATTACGATCGTCTCGAAATTAATAAATTCAAGATGGTAGCTAGAGTCACGAGATCTATCTAATGGTGTAAATCCGTTTCATCATCCGAGATCTATAAAAATTTCGGGTTTTGACCAAAATTACCGTTTTACCCTTTTTCAAAAAATTCGAATTTTCTCTGGGTTTTACATTCTTCCCTCCTTAAAAAGAATGTCCTAAATTTCAGATAATCGACAACAAATCACACATGCATATGCAACGTGCATGCCAGTGTATGTAAAACCAGTCATTTAACTATTAACCACTAAACCACATACTTATGTAACCCTACACAACCTCTCGCCAGTGCAACCGACCTTCCCAAGTTATAATCATCGACAACCCAATGGTCGCCACTCCTAATCCATGTCATGAATGACATCCATATATCGAAGTTCTCGGCCGACCACCAACTCCCAACAATGCACCGCCAATGGTAACTAATCCCGAGTCGCCCGACTTATCACTCCAACTCTAAGTTCACGTGATAAATCCATGACCGCAGTGTTTTCTCTCGAAAGCAACATAAATTTTTCACCTACATCATATTCTACATCCACACGTAAATTTCCTGACATTCCTCACGTCTCACACCTCACACAGGGCCCCTGATATCTCCACTCGTCTCTTACACCACTGTAAATTCTGGATATCTCCAATGTGCCCTACACCCACGTAGTCTCTCGATATCTCCAATGGCTTTACACCCACACAGAAATTCCTGACATCTCCACTGGTCTTTACACCAAGACGTAAATTGGGATATCTCCTCGGTCTCTACACTCCACAGAGGCCCGATCTCCCCGGTTCTACACTCCACATAGGACCTTTCTGGATATTATCAGCAGTTTCCTTCACCTAAACCTCTAGGTTTTTTCACCTTAGGATTAACGGCCCCCTTCTTGCCTGCGGTTTAACACATTAATCACTCTTCACTATGATTCGAATCCCGAGTCTTCACTGGACGTAGTCCCAAAGACAAACTCAACTCCACACTCACCAAGCGTGGCGAATGACCATACCGTGCACCCACACCCGATCTTAACGCGATGTCATCGTGCACCCACACCGACCGACGCGATCCCGGGGTCCACCATGAGAGAATCTCGTAGATCCTAATCCACAACCCGACTCCATCGTGCCTAACTCTCACCCTACATCCTGGTGGGAGAACATCCACACTGCTTCTTCTAAAGGCCTCAACTCTGCTCAATATGTCACAATAAGATGCATTAATGAATGAATATGATGCATCCACTTAAACGCCACTCTAGTCAACAAGTGCAAGAGTGAACGCACTCCCGCATATCTCAAGCAATCTAAACGCCTCAACTGGGTAAAGATTCATGAGACCTCCGCTCCTAGAACAATCTCTGCCTCATATGCCCAAGCTGTCTGCAACACATATCGTCCCGCCTCTACCCGACTAGAAGTCTCACTTGTGAGCCATGTCCCCCGACTCCTCGATCCACCCTCCGGCCTTCGCTCCATTCAGACGAAGGTAAGCCAGATAGCACCCTCTCGCTGACTAAACCCTGGCTCCTCGACCCATACTAGGGTGTGGAGGAATGAACCGTATCCTCTCCTATCCTATAGCTAACTGGGACTGTACTGTCCCAAATCCTGGGATCCCTGTCTCTGGGGGCAATCCCGTCTCACATGCCCAAGCTGTCGGCAGAAATAACATACTGCCTCCCGCCCCGGGCCTCGACCAAACGCCCTCCCGCTCCCTGTCCCAAACCGTGTGAAGCAAGTCTCTCGCTCTTCCTCGAACTAGAAGAAGGTTTGATCCTCCCTCTCACCAAGATCCGCCGCCTGATACCCCTGCGTATCCTCTATCTCTTTCTACGGTTAGGTCGCTCCGACCATGGAGTCCATGTCCATAGGCGAGCTCCCACGATCTTTCCCCCAAATGGGCAACTCCACCATTCTCAAACCCTCCCGACTCGCCATGTCCTGTGGGTCACATAGTCATCACTGCAACGCGCCAACTCCTAAGTGAATCCGTCACACACTCCATCACCGCCATTGTTTCGCCGCCTCTAGGAACTCGCCTTTGCATGTCTGGGGCCAGCGGACCTAACACTAACATGGAAAGATCATGGAACTCGCCCATGTCATTACTCTCTAGATCTTTAGAGGCCTTCACCCGGGCCCACCACACTCTCGCCTCACCCTTTAACCGGGAAAGTTTAGTCTCTATCCCCGATCAGATCGAGCAGAATTCCATAGCCTCCAATACCTTCTCTCAACCCAGACGAACTACCCGGTCACACTCACCTGAGATCTCCTCCCGTGAATGTCTGGAGGATGATATCTCTAAACCTCTGGAGGTTACTCGACCTCCTCGGGCTACCTACCACTAGCCTCGTGCAATAGCAAAGAATTCTCGCAATCCCTACACCTCAACAAAGGCCCCGTCGGGTCAACATCGGTGGTGCTTATTAGCACCTCGTGGATCTACTCCCACGCTCCCGCCGACTAGCCAACTACACATGTCAATGGTAAGTTATGCTTTAACACGTTGTCTCTAAGGTGTAAACACAACCCTGTATACAATTATTCACATAAATCGAAGAATATTTTATTTCATACACAACGTTCATGCATTCATAGGTATCATGGGCTGTTTTAATTTCTTGTCAAGATAAGATACCTTGTCGCCAATGCAATTTATGCCTTCCGCTTAAGTCAAGATAGAACTTATGTTCGGACAGTTCTTCCTAATGTTGACATCCAACTGACGAACCTTGTCGCAACATTATCTTTCTTTGTCTCAACTGACTTGTTACATTCTTCCCATGTTCTGTCACGACACGCTGTCTTTTGTCGCGACATAGCTCATCTTCTATATTCCGCCCCAGGTTGCGCACGTAAGAATTATTGTCGTGACATATTCTTTTCTTGTCATTTGCTCGACGTATCACGACACGTAACTCACGCGACATGCACGGCCGTAATTGCTTTTCTTCTTTATTATTGGAATTTCACTTTGAATTAAACCAAAACACAAAGTTGGTGAATAATCCATAATTTGATATTAAAATAGATCTAAATATACTAAAAATAAGTCAAAAAAATTGATTAAAAATAGATGAGTTTAAGACTCATCAGTTGGCAGAGGCAAAAACATGCAAAACAACTATAATAACCTTAATCTTAGTCACTTGTTCCAAATATATAGATTCCCGAGAAATTTGGGAGAAAATGTAAGAAACAAATAATATAAAGGAAAAGAATAAAAATAAAGTGAAAAAATATACATATATTTAAAGGTATTTTTTGAATATAAATTTTAACTTCTATTTACTTTGCATCACATCATTATAATACTCTATTCTTGGATTCGAACCTGATATCTTTCGTAAACTCATTCCACCCTTTAATAAATTTCTGAACTTCACTCTCAAAGGGTTAAATATATTCAGTTAATAAATTATTTTTTATATCTGCTTTCTCTTACCCTTTCATAGAAATTAAATATTTTTAAAATGTATAATTTTTGCGATATCTCAATTATAATTTTTTTTTCATATTTAAAAGTGATACTTAATGGAGGAACATATGAAATGCTTGGTTAAAAGAATTTATTTTCAGCTATTAAAACTTAAAAACATAGATTGGTGAGTAATATATAGCTTTTAGAAACATGAGGTCCTGCATATTAGACAAATCTTTTGTTATTAGTGGGAGGGAAGCTTCAAATCCTAGAGTATTAACTTAACTACCAAGTACCATAAAGAAGATAAAGGAAAAGAAACAAAAAAACAAAAAAACAAAAAGAAAAAGATAACCCAGTTAGCTTCCCCTTTCTTCATCCCCTTGTCAACCTCAATTCTTCAAACATCCTTTTCTATGGAGTAACTATACTTTCAATTGGCATCCTATGCCCCTTTTCTTTCATTTATTTTAAGAAAGGCAAACATATATAGGTTTTGTTTCTGAGATTATGTTTGGTTCCTAAAACTTTCAAAGAGTTAAGAAAAATAAAAATAGAATTAAATCTAATATATTTTTATTTGGAACTTGAAAAACATATTATTTTATTTTAACTCATTCGTATAAAGATCAAATAATTTAAAAATATGTTGCTTTCTTATTTATTTTATTTTATTTTCCATTAGACAACAAGATATAAAAAACTATGTTTCTTAACATTGGTTTTTTCCTTTCTTTAGTACTTCTCAAGAACCAAATGCTACCTAAGAAGATTTTCTAAAGTAATTAAGAATATTTAGTCATCCGGCCAATTTGGTTGAACTTAAAATTTATGACAATATAATTATAAATTTTATTAAATTTTTTTATGTTGACAACGGTTGAGATGCGAATTCTTCTTTTTATTTATTCAAAATAAATCTCATTCTTACTAGATTAAAAAAAAATCAAAAATATAAAACACTGATGCATTTTCGCTGCCTTATCGCGATGTTTATTGAAAGGTGAGCCTGGGCGATTTGCATACAACAAAACATATTCAATCAGACAGAGACTACGAATCAAATAATGGTCATCAATATGATGCAGAACTTGAGTCATAAGTATTCTAATAATTATAGGATTATAAAATGTATAGGTTTTGAGACGATTTATTATGCTATTAACCTAGATATTGCATTATTGCGGACCTTGTATTTTTTGCTATTATGCGTTTCTCACTTAAAAATGCGAGACTCGTTTTTATTTTTGAAAAACCATTTTAGAAAACGGTTTGGAGTTGCCACTTATTTTTTTTATTTTTAAAAGGGAAAACAAAATAAGAAAGAAAACTCTAAATGTGACTCTTGATAAGAAAAGGGAGGTCTAGGAAAATCGAGTCTAGGTCCGGTGCTAGTTACTTATCGTAATGTAATGATGAAAGATAAGACCATTCTGCCTAAAGTCGACTCTACTAAACAAACTAAAAATTATTGATCAATCAACTAATAAATACCAAAGATAAAGAATACCACAAAAACACGCAAAACATATATAAAATAACAATTATGAAAATCGATGGGAAAATATGTATCACTTGGACAGCACGTTGTAAGTCACACAATTGTAAACAATGTTAACAGAATAACAAAATACAAACTATTCACATTAAATTAAAAATTGGTTATAAATCATATGTTAAATTATTTATTAAATGATATATGAATTACTGGCCCCACCTGGGGTTTATTATAATGTTATAATAAATTAACTCCCCAAGATTCCATTTTATAGGAATTGTAGAATCAATTGTGTGTTTGAAATTTTTGAAGACCGGTTTGAAATTGAAGTTTAGAAAATTAGAAGTTTGAAGTTAAAATTTGAAATTTGAGATTTTTGAGGACTTGAATTTTAGAATTGGGAATATTCAAAATTTACATTAGATAATTAAACTTGAAATTGAGATTTAAAATTTTGAAATGATCGCTTGAATTTGAAATTATGAATTTTGAAAATTTGAAATTAGAAAACTTTAAATTTTAAATTATGACACTTGATTTTTTGAAATTAGGAATTTGTAATTTTGAAATTGGAATATTGAAAATTTGAAAATTTGAGATTTGAGACTTGGAATTAAAATTAAAAATTTGAATTTTTAGAGAATGAGAAATTTGGAATTTGAATTTTAGCACTGACATCAAAATTTGGAGAAATGAAAATTTTAACTACTTAAATGATTTGCCAATAAGGGTGGTGATAATTCATATGTTCAAGATAACAAATTTTAATTATTAAAAATCAACAACCAATTTAATTAAATAAAGTAATAATATATTTACAAGGAAAATAATAAAACTATAAATTAAAATTGTTTATTTAAATATAACAATAAATTAAATATATATGAAGACAATTTATTAAAAAATAACTATATAAAAGAAGAATTTCAACAGCAAAGCTTCAAGAAACTCACTGGTAGACACGTTAATTTCTCCAGCTAAGTCACCTTTCAAGTCAAATTGCCACCAAGTCGATCGTCTCTACATCGCTCTATGCCCATCTTATTTAAAAATTTAAACTGCATCACTTAAACCTTCCACTCCAATATGGGGGAAGGCCCATATCTCCTTGGGAAAACAATTCAATAGACTATCAGATTCCAAATTATATAGTCTATGCCCTAATTTATTTTTCAAAAATATTTAATTAAAAGTCATTAGGTCTCCCACTCTTTATGAGCCATTATTTCCTTTTTTTTTCCAACCGCGACCTTTATAGAAAAGTGGTGCCTCTCCTGTCAATTTCCAATGCGAGACAAGCCCCACAAAGAACAAACCTCATGTGCTCACAAAATTCAAAGGGGTCACAGTTATCCTCTAAAATTTTTAGAAATAATTTAACTTTCGTTATTTATCAAACGTATTTAATGACACGCCTAATTAGTGCCTACTATATATGCCCTCACAAATTCTTTTCAAAATTTTTTCTTTTTGCTCGTGGGATCGAGCCCCAGATATGTGTCATGCTCCCCTCAAAATTCTCCCTTAGGAGTCTGATGCCAATAGACTACATATCCATGTGAGATGCATTATATCCCCAAATTTTAAATCTATTTTATTTCAGATTACATCACAAGATTTTATTAATACAATACCTCTACTTAACTCAAACCTTGGATCCCTTCCTGATTATGCTTGCCTAAGCTCTTAATTACTTGAGTATATTTACAATACTTATTGAAAAATATTTTATTATATAGACATTAAAATATGAAAATAAAAAAATAACTTAAGCTATTTTATATCTAATTGAGGCGATATAGATGTGATTAGTAGTATCAAATTCATTTACTAAATCTTAAAGTTATTCCATCAAGAAAAGGATGGTCACTTGAATTAAAAAAATAGGCCTCATTGTCATTACTGTTTTTCTAGATATTTATCTTTTTTTTATTTACAATATAACCTCTTTGAAAATACTCTCTCAAAAGCAATATTCCATAAGTATGTTATAAAAATAAATAAATAAAACTATCTTTTTAGAACTCTTTTCCACAAATAACCTTTCAAATATGTAAGATTTTATGCACTGACCAAGATGTTGTAAGTTTACCACTGTAAAACAACGCAATGTTAATAACAAAAAACAAACTATTCACATTCAATTAAAATTTGTTATAAATCATATGTCAAATTATTTATTAAACGACATAAATGTTCCACACCCCACCCAAGCTCCATTTATATTGCTACACAATTAACTCTCAAAGATTCCATTTTATAGAATCAGAATTAACCGCAGATCACCTCAAGACCCATTGAAATCAAGTCGTCGAAATTTGAAATTAGATTTCACTTGAATTTGAAATTGGGAATTTTCAAAATTCTAAGACTGCGACAATCAATTAAATCAGATTTTAAATTAAATCGACGTCGACTTAAATTATGAATTTTGTAAAATTGAAATTATAAACTTTAAATTGGAAATTAAAATTGTGGAACTTGAAATCTGGAAATTATATACTTGATTTTTGAAATTAGAATTTGCAATTTTGAGCCTGAACATTTAAAAATTGAGTTTGAGATTGAGGACTTTTGAATTTTAAAATTGAAAATTTGAATTTTTAAAGAATGAGAAATTTAAATTTAAATTTGAAAATTTGACACTTAAAAATTGAGAAATGAAAATTTAGAACTGGAATTTTTAAAATTCTTGGGATTTATTAAATTAAGCACAAATGATAGTCATATGTTTATAAAAATAATTGAATTATTAAAAAATCAACAAACTAATTTAATTAAATAAACGTTAATAACATATTTACAAGGAAAATAATAAGACTAGAATTAAATGTCTAATTAATATAACAATGAATTCTATATATATATATATATATATATATATATGACAATTTATTAAAAATAACTATATAAAAGTTAAGCACAACAAAGAAATAAGAAAATTTACTTAAGATTATAAATTTCTCAACAGCCATTCTTCAAATTCCTGAATTGCCACTAAAGCTCGTGATCGTTTTTTGAAGATTGCCCTCATGGGTCATCTTATTTAAAAAAAAAAACCTTAAACTTCAGATCACTTGAGACCCCACTAATGCTGTGAAGACCATAGCCTTAAAAACAAATTTAGCTGACCACGTATCCTAAATTATATGCGCGACGCCTAATTTATTCTCCAAAAAATATTTAATTAGTAAATATTGTGTCTCCCCACTCTTTTTAGCCAAAGAGATTCACTTTGTTTCCTTTTTTCTTTCTTCCAAATCAAAATATATACCACTTTTATAGTGAAAGCTATGACTTCTCATTTGTTAATTTCCACTTGACGTCCTACAGTTTAATAAACCTCATATGCCTTTCTCAAGCTTTTTATACGCTTTCTCTCTGCTCTTATCAATTCCGATTCGTATTTCTATCAACATATTTAAGGATAGTCAAATTAGGCCTAAGGGCATATGCCCTGCAATTTTTTTCAACATTTTTCCCTTTTTGGCTTGTGGATTGAGCCTAGATATGTGTCATGCCTCCTCAAAATTTTTAGAGTCTGACGCCAATGAACTACATACCCATGTCTTGATTACATTCTCTAAATTTTTAAATCAATTCACTTTACATTATATTATAGTATTTTGATTCTCACAAATTTATCCCCACTATAAATCCCAAACTCTGACCCCTTTTTCGATTAGTGTCCGTCTCTGTTTTTTAACTACTGGAAGCAAGTTTTCTTTAACATGTTTATTTGAAAATATTTTATTATATATATTATTAAAAATATGAAAGAAAAAAATAACTTAAGCTATTTTATATCTAATCGAGGCGATATAGGATGTGATTAGGTAGTATCGAATTCATTTACTAAATCTTAAGTTATTCAATCAAGAAAAGGATGGATACTTGAATTAAAAAAAATAGGCCTCGTTGTCATTACTGTTTTCTAGACATTTATCTTTTATTTACAATATAACCTCTTGAAAGCCACTTCTCTCAAAAGCAATATTCAAAGTATGTTATAAAATAACAAATAAAACTATCTTTTTAACTCTTTCCCACAAACAACTTTTCAAATATAGAAGATTTTATGTATATCAAACCAACCTAATTTAAGAATCTCCAACGTTCAATACTAATTAAGGTATAACTTTTTTTCCTTTTCAATAAATTAAAATAGAAAAATCTTGTTGATAAGGCACTCTATCTCCAATTTTAGTCTTTGTAGACAAGGCAGCCATTAAAATTGTTAGGATATTTGATTAACTTTAACTTAACATAAATGCAAGTATACAGATGTATAGGATGATGCATGCAGAAATAATAACAGCACCAAAGTGGAAGCTGCTTTATCATTGGGTTTTTTTTTTCTTTTTTCTTAATTAAGTCCGAGGAAATTTATTTTTAATTCCATCACTTCTTTGCTTTCATGGGCTAACAAAAACAGTCTTATCATCATTTTTTAAAGATATTTAAGATGCCTTTTCAATGAAAATAAACATTATTGTAATATATATGGCTCACATATATATATGAAGAAACAAACAGGCTAATACCTATGACTCACTGTAAATTGATCATATTTAAGGTTATTATAAATATTTCTTTTATGTAAATCCTTTGTCTTTTATGTGCTTCACTTATTATTATTTCAATGCACAAAACCTAAAATAGATATGAGTAAGAGCATTTTTTAATCAAAAATCTCAAAATGATCTCCAAGGCACAAAATACACCTCCAACTCTAAATTCTAAGTTGTCTAGGAATTATGAGTGGACAGGAGCACATGGGTAGATAGATATATTGCATGCAGAAGTGGGACTTTGAAAGAGAGACCCTACTTGGAAAAATAGTCAAACTTAGCTTTCAGTTGGGCCAAAATCAAATGATGAAAAAGCATAAAAATGGAGAGAGAGAGAGAGAGAGAGAGAGAGAGAGAATAATAATATTTAGATTAACAACTACCAACCATTCCTAGTATTAAATTAGTGGGTTGTCACATCTAGCAAGTTTCAACTAACAACCACTACTTTTGGAGTCATTCAAGAGTGGGCATATTTAACTTTTGTTTTTAATTATTAAAATAGGTTAAAAATAAAATAATGTTTAAACAAGATAAATAATACGATTTCTGTAATTAGTATGAACAGTAATTTCGTAATTACTTAATTAATTTTTTTAATATTTATACTGTAATCTATAACTATGATATAAACTTTTTTTTAAAAAATAAATACTATGAGTTAATTAACGCGATATTAACTTAAAATAATTTTTAATACAATAACATACTAATTCGATATTATTTTTATTTAAAACTATTTAATAATTTCAAAAAACTAAATAAACCCAAAGCTCGTCAGTTCAAGGGAATGTCATCACTATTAATTTCTTAACTATAAATCTTTGTGAACAGTTTGTTTGTTTTCTGCTTTTGTGAATGTTTTTTATATTTTTTATTTGAGTATGTTTAATTTCTATTTTTTAAAACTGCTTTTCCTCGTTTTAAAATGTTATAGTATTTAGTTTGTGCTTTTTAAAAGGACTTTTGATAAATAGTATTTAAACATAAAAAACATTTTTTATTCTCTTGATTGAGTGTATTTTATGTTTTTCTAACAGTAACCCCAGGCAAGGGTTGATCCATTTTCTATAAGATATAGGCTTGCCCACCGCCACAAAGTTCTTTAAGACCTTGTCTGCTACTGCACATGTTATATTTTAATATTAATTAATTTCCTTATCTCTTTAACACTCTCTTCATATGAATGGCAATGTGTAGGTTTTTTCAGGTTCCCGTCTCGTTTTGTCTATGTCACTACAAATGACAAGTGTGGAATGCATCTTATCATATTTAATGGGTTGAGGATTTTTTTCTTATCAAGACAGATGTGTTATTCTTGCCTGGATCATGATTATATAAAAAGTAATTTAAATTTTTTTTATTTTTATTTTTATTATCTAAATATATGATTATAATAAAATATTTTTTAATAAGATATTATAAAAAATTATCATATGTTAATTATTTTATAAATATATACTAATTTTATATTAATTAAAATATATTTTAAACATTAAAATAAGAAATAAGTTAATTTATGCTCATATGAGAATTTTTCATACTCGCTAAACCCGTCTCACCCCATTAATTATATATTTCTAAACAGAATAGGTATCAAAATGACCAAAATAAAACGGGTCGGGTTCGGGATGAGGCACCGGTCCCAACCTACTTTCAATCCTTAGAATTCATTCATAAAAACAAAGCAAATTAAAATAAAAATTTTTATTTCTTTCTTATGAATTATTTTAAAATATATAAAACTCATTTAAAAAGTAACTGCACAAATGTATACAGTAATCACATATATTATGAGTGACAAAATATATTAATTATAGCTTCTAATATGTTCCTTTAAAAAAAAAAAAACTTCAATATGTTAAACCGAAAATCTGCCTTCTAAGGATTTGGGTGTGTGACATTTATTAATATTATCTTTAATATGTTTGAATATTTTTCTCTAATCCTTCTTTTTTTTACCACAGATTTAATTAATTTCATGATAAAATTCCTTTATTTTGTAAACTGTGTAATATAAAAAAAAATCATAATATAGAGAATGTGTATATTATATATTTTAAGTCATGATTAACTGTTGATTGTAGAAAGAAAACAAAAAAGGTGGATAATAAATTTCATCACTTATTCTACTTTATGTTTGGTTGTACATAATATATGATAATTGAGACAATTTATCACATTCCATAATTTCAATTATCAATTGATAATACCTATTTTCATATTATATGATTATATCCAACAAATAAAATATAACCATTTTGAAATATAATATTTATCTTTTTGAATATACATCTATATATATATATATATATATATATATATATATATATATATATATATATATATATATATATATATATATATATATATATACATATATTTATAATATTTTTTATTTTATCATTTATATGAAATAATGTGTTTGGGTGCAATAATGCCCCTTATAAGCTTTGGAGGCCACCCAAAGAATTGAATGCATAAAAGGTTTGACTTATCTCCTATTGAATTGTTTTTTTTGAGATCATATGGTCAAAACTTGATTCCATGTCTTTCTAAATGAGTAATTATATTTTTTATCAAATTAAACTTTTTTAATTAAATTATTTTTTTATTAATTCCTAATACAATAAAATTAAATTCTAAAAGAGTTTTGTTTTAATTCTATGAGATTTTCTTTATAATGAGTTCAATAACCTTTCATTCTCACTATTTTTAATTTTTGTCATAACAAAACAGAATCTAAGTCATCTCTATTTTATTGATATAAAAGAATATTTTTTATTACATTTATTTTCGCAACATTATGTATTTACCATAATAATTATTTTTATTTAATTTTAATTTCTTAATATAATAAAATTACAATTCTAAAGTCAAAGTAAAAATCTTTAAATATTTGTTTATGAGAAAACCCTAGTTGTCCCTCTTCTATCTTTCTCTCATCTTGTTTTCTTTTAGCCCATTTTCCTTAAATAAGGAGGGTGATTTTTTTGGCTATTTGGGCTTGAAATCATTCCTCTGCATCTCATTATTTCCTTATGTAAGGAGAGGTGATTTAAATATGAAAAGAAATTATAATCTTTTGGTTAGCTTGTGGAGCTAAAATAGGAATCGTGAAGATCTAGAATATCATGGATCCTGGAGGATATTAAATGTAGAAGCACATGTAAAGAAAGTAGTTGTGAGGGCTCAATACCTATTATAGGTATTGCCCAAATCTATCAATGTTGAGGGAGTTTTATGTATCTTATTGAATAACGCATGATCTTTATTCTATGTTCCATTGGGTAGATAATTAGCATAAAGTCGTTGTGCGAGAGCTCATTCTATATGCTAATCAACTATAACTCCGAACAAAAATACGAAACTTAGCCAACTCCAATTTAACGTGCTTGCGAATTGTGTAACCAATCTATCGTGTCCTCATATATGTTGATCATTTTATACCAAAGAGTTATGTTAAAATCCCACTATTTTTACAGCAAACATCTATAACTGGTCTAACATTTATGCATCAAAACACTCCTTTTAAATCAGAGTCTTTCATTATGTTTCTTTCTCAATGTAGTAATTTTATTTAAAGTTATAAACTTATATCATGTAATCATATATCTTTTTAATTTTACTTTATCTAATATGCCATAATGTAATTTGTACAACCAATTTAATAATCAAAGGGGTTAGGTTTTATTTCTATTTTTTAATTAAAAATTTAAAATATTGTAATTTATTATTAAAATATTTCATGATATTATTATTTGAATACACTTTTTTTTTCCTAATCACACTTCGTTTTATGTCTTTTACCCGTCAAACACGAACGTTTCACTGGAAATAGAGTAATACGAGCCAAAACACAATTATTTAATTTGTATAAAAGAGTGTAATTTCACTTTAATATTCATTTACTAATATAAAAATTCAAGAAACCTTTATGACAAGTAAAAAGAAATGTTTTGCCTAACATTTTTTCAAAAGGAAACTTGAAGAGGTGTCTTAACTTTAATCATTATATGAAAAATAATAATAATAATTCACATTAGAATGCTTGTGGGAATTGTCCAAGATACAGCAATTCTACATCAACTTTGACATTTATGCCCTGGTGGTTCAATTCTTGACACACAGAATTCTTACATCACAAAAAGGAAATTAAAAAAACTATTCCAAATTTTGGTCGTATTTTTAAACACTATTCTAAAAACTATTTTAAAAATAATTTTCAAAACAAGAATCAAATAAGCTCTTAATATCCTTTTTTAAAAGCCTAAGCTCCCATTTGGAATCCGAAAGATACTAATATTTTTTTAAAATACAAAAGAAAATCAAAATTCTCAAAATTTTATATTTTTAAATTCTTAGTTCTTATATAATATGTAGAAACAAATAAAATGGAGTTTCAATAAAAATTATAAAATTAATTTATTAAATTTAAACCTATGTTTTTTTTATTCTCCTTTACATTTTTTTTACTTTCTTTTCAATTGTTCATCCCGATGTTTTCGTGTTCTCGAAGGCTAAAAGAGCTACAACAAATCAATCAAGCACCAAATTTGTAATGGAGCTTAATTTAAACTGACAATGGAGTGTTAATTACTCAAACATGCCTGATTGTACAGCTTGATGAATCCTTTGTTAATGGCGCTTTCAGGAACTCCATCTACATTATATATATATATATATATATATATATATATATATATATATATATACGGCGTACTCTCAGAATCCATTATATATATATATATACACACCCATAACGCAAAACAAATCAAACTAAGCCAGAAAATTAGGGGTAAAGGTCTCCACTCTCTTCGGGATTCAACAGGTTTTAAAAATATTCAAAGCCTATAATAATATCCCTCACTAACGAACAGTCAATCATTCCAACACAGCATGCACTTCCACGCCGTCAAATCATATATAGAAATCCCTCAAAGAAAAATAAATACGATGCACAAGCACAGAACTAGCGAAAAGCTACTCCTCGAGTCAGACTTCAGATACTCGACCCTTAAACTCTAGCTAATCGAGTCGAAGTTCAATCTTCGAAGCTTAAGTAGCTTAAGAGTTTTATTGCTTCTCGAGCCAGATTCTAATACTTAACTCGGAAATGCTCGCTAGCCTTATCTGAGTCAAACTCGAATGGTTCTTACTCATCATAATTATTTATTAATTTTTAATCATTCGATCCCTGCCGAGTCAAGTTCGAATAATTAGACTATTTTTTTTTAGTCAGCTGAATATCTAAAAGTTTCGATCAAATTCGAGTTAAATTTGAGTTTCAAATTTTTTAATCGAATCGAGTTCGAGTTTGACTCAAATCGACTCGACTCGATTAGAGCCCTATGCACAAGCAATATATAAACCAAAGGTGTGACAAAGAAAAACAAGGCAGGCATAACTATTAACTCCTCCTGTGTTAGAACTGCATAGAAACAAAAATGTAAACATGTATTAATGTTTCAAGCACTAGATGTTCTATGCTTGTGGTCCGGACAAAGTCCCGTGACTATTATGGGAAAAACTATGCTATGGTTCCTCATTCCAATTTATTTAAAAACTAAGATCAAAATGCTTGAAACTAAGATCAAGTTCCAGATTTAAAAATATTTGATAAATGATTTATAAAAAACCCAGTATGACCACTATACCATTATTATTACTATATGATCGGATATAAATAAACTTAAATTTCATATAAGTATTTAGCTTTTTTAATCTAAGAGACGAAATGAAGTCGCCTCAACTAACCTGGGTGAGACACGCTTTAAAATCATGCTCTTCTTTAATTCAAAAAAACGCATTAATATTTACATACTGAACCGAAATAAGTATAAATGCCAGACGAAACCTATCCCCGACCTTTTATGTGAGGGCTTGCTTTTTCGCCCACAAGAGATGCTTGCTCGTTTCGATCCTAATCCTATGGCCACCTCGTACAAGTAGCGCTTGTCACATCTCAGATAAAATAAGGGAGAAACTTCTTAGCACTATATAAATATGAGTTTCTCTCAACTTAGTAGACGCGTTTTAAAATCGTGAAAGTTCCTTAGATAAAAAAGGGACAATGTCTACATGATTGGATCGGATCGTTACAATAGTGCTAGAAATGATCTAGTATCTAAGATTTACTAAGGTTGTACCTAAAGTTTATTAGACTCTTTATAAAATATTTTACCACTTTTATCAAATCATTTTGAAATCATGGGACTTAACCTTGGTTTCAGGTTTTATCCTAATTTTTCAAATACAAATAATATTATTCCACGATTGCAGCATGGACAGTGATTCAACTAACAGGGGAAAATTTGAAAACATAAAGATACTGTAATGAATGCGTGTTGGGAAGATGCCATTCAGAAATAGCTGGCACTGTATCATAATTCATAAAGTAATTCAAGTTCAAGACTTTAGTGAAACAAGTGTATGTTGCAGTTGTGAGTTTTGGGTCTTGAAGATCCAATCAAAATGAATACCTAATCTAGCGTAGGGGTGTACACGAGTCGACATGCAGCCAAACTCGAAGGCATATATCAGTCTGTTTCAAACCTGATTCATGTTTACTTTTTAGTTTCATTTTATGAATTAAACTTGATTCTCGAAAAATTTTCAAGCTACTCGAATCTTTGTATTTTGATAAACTCGAATCAATTCGAAAATTAATAAATAATTATTCGAGTCGACTGACTTAAAATCGACTCGAGTTCGATTCAATTCAAGTTTGAATAAATTTAAATTAATAAATACACAACAAACCTTGATTAATCTCATACAACTTTAGAAGTTGTTAAGTATGACTGAAAAACAAAATAACGATGTTAGCTTCAGGATAAAATAGCCCAAAATCTCCTCTGTCTCGAGCTTCTTTTGCACAGAAGAGGCTCAGTATACTCACACCCTTCGAATATTACTTCTGAACCAATGTAAAATTTTAGTGAAAAATTTTCTAGGATGATTCGAAAGTGGTAGCAAATTTTATCTGTCTCTGTATTTTCATCTGAGAATCACTACTTATTTTTATAGGCTAAACGAATGAATATATTGATTTTCTAACAGGTAGAAAGCCATGGGGTTTAGTGGGAAGTCGAACATAAAACGTGGAGACACTATTTCATAAAATAGAATAAGTCTCCTATTTGCTTATAAAAATAACATAATAAATAAAAGGGTATCTTATTGATCAAGTTTTAAAAAATTAAAAAGAAAAGAAGAAGATAATAGAAGATAATTCCATATCATCTCTATTTTAAAATTCAAATATTCCAACCCTCCACTTGAATTTTTAAAAGAGTTTTAGTTCTGTTAAATATAATAAAAAGATCATGCATAAGTAGTTCCTTCAACTTGAACCATCCATTGTATAGTGAAGATGTTTCAACCATACTAGAATAACCTGCGCTTTGAACTCATCTCTAACATCGATCCTACACAATCCTACCAGAGAGTAGTTCGAAAGCCCGTGCTTTACGACCATACACGTATATCCCAAGATAGATGCCTAGAAATTTTGTCCCAAAATTACAGAAACACCTCACTTCCACATTCACATAGGTGAGTCCATTAAGAGTACTCCTATAGCTGTGTACTCTACTCCCTCATAGAGTATAGACCCCATTAAGAGCATTAACTCATCCTTCAATCATCGCTTCGATATCATGCTTATCCATAGAAATGGTAGGATGGAATTATTTTTTTTTTTTAATTTTAATATATTGATTATCTCCATATCATTTATAACTCATGGAGCCACTCTGATCAACTCACTCGATCTCCAAATTTTTAGGTTGGGTTCCCATCATAAGTGGCTCATAGTTCTAAGGGCTTTAGTCCTATGCCTTTCGAGGTTTTATAAACCTTTTCTTTGGCTAATCCTTTCGTCAAAGGATCAACTAGGTTATTGTTAGAACATACATGATCCACTCTTATAGCTCCAGTATAGAGAAATTCTCTAATGGTACTATGTTTGTGATTTATTTGTTCTTCTTATTGTAATATCGGTTTTGAAATTTTGCAATAGTCGCGATACTATCACAATGGATCAAGATAGTTGGAATTGGTTTTTCCCATAAGGGAGTATCTAATAGCAAGTTTCTTAGCCAACTTGCTCCCTCGCTATCTGAAGCTAATGCAATTAATTCAGACTCCATCGTAGATTGAGCCAGAATAGTTTATTTCTTAGACTTCCATGAAACAGCTCCACCATCTATGCTAAATATATAGCCACTAGTTGCTTTGGTGTCATCTGAAAGGGTATACCAATCAACATCATCGTATCCTTCTAGGACAACGGGAAACTTTTGATAATGTAATCCAAGGTTCATGGTTCTTTTTAGATACCTCATGACTCTCTCAATAGCATGCCAATGCTCATCACTAGGTCTATTGGTAAATCTGCATAGTAATCCCACAACATAAGCTATGTCGGGCCTAGTGCAATCAGTAACATATCGTAAGCTACCAATGATGCTCGCAAACTCAAATTGCCCAACTTTACACTAGGATCATAGGGAGTACATCCCGGTCTACAATTAAAGTAATTATATTTCTTTAAAAACTACTCAATGTAGTGAGATTGATCCAAAGAAATTCTTTTTTCAGACCTAATAATTTTAATACAAAGAATTAATTTAGCTTCTCTAAGGTCCATCATATTAAAGTTAGCACAACAACATTTCCTCTTTCACATTATTCACAGCATGAATATTTGAGTAAAAAATAAGCAAGTCATCCCTATAAAGACATATGATAGTGCAAATGTTATTTTCAGATTTGTAGTAAAGGCATTTGTCACTTTCATTCACTTTAAAGTCATTTGAGATAATATGGTTATCAAAATTTTCATGCCATTGTTTGGGTGTCTGTTTCGAACCATAAAGAGATTTATCTAATTTACATACTTTGTTCTCTTGTCTATGAATTACAAAGCCTTCAGGTTGATCCATATAGATATCTTCTTCTAATTCACCATTCAAAAAAGCGGTTTTAACATCCATTTGATGCACAACTAGGTCATGAATGGCAGCGAGAGAAAATAACACCCTAACGTGGATTTGATCCTCGGTGACAATTGTATCATGTCAAAGAAATCTACATTTTCCTTTGTCTAAACCTCTTGTAGAAACGAGTCATTTTGTACTTTCTATGGTATCATCGTAGTTTCACTTCTTCTTAAGAATCCACCCAGGAACTTGAGGCAAGTCTACAAAATGCCAGTTCTATTTGACTCCAAGTGGGATTCCATTTCATCTTCTATCGCTTTCTTGCATAAGTTGGCATCTAGATGATAAGGCTTTCGAGGGTATTAGGATCTTCCTCATCAGAGAAGATAAAAACTGTGGTCTGTAATCCTTAGTGATACGAGCATGTTTGCTTCTCCTAGGTTCACTTCTATTACCTCTTCAGTTCACTTATTCTCGACTAAAGACGATTACTAGAAGTCGTGCTCCCACTATTCTTCAATTTAAAAGGAAATTTATACTCATAAAAATCAACATCATTTGATTCAATAATAGTACGATCTTTCAAATCAAAGAACCTATAAGCTTAACTGTTAAAAGCATATCCAATAAACATACATTCATACGCCACTGGGGCCAGTTTATTTCTTCTTAGATCAGGTATGCTAACATAAGCCAAACATCCCTAAGTTCTTAAGTTTGATAAATTTGGCTTCCTATTTTTCCATATTTCATAAGGGGAAATTTTGGTTTTTGACTTAGAATTTATTAAGCACATACGTATAGTTAATAAAATTTCTCCTCCTAACTAGAAGACCGTAATTGCAGACATCAACTACACTAATAAAAGTTATATTTTTCTTTCAATTTTATTGTTCATTTCAGAGAGTACCATGTGTTCTTCATGAATGATTCCATGGGTCTTATAAAAATCAATAAAAATTCTAGAATCATATTCAATGCCTTTATCACTTTGAGGACATTTAATCTTCCGATTAAATTGATTTTCAACTTCATTCAAAAATAATTTAAACATAATAAAGGCTTCATTCTTATTTCACATAAGATAGACAAAAGTGTAGTCAAAATAGTCATCAATGAAAGTAATAAAATAACGTTTATCATTTCTAGTCATAATACCTTCAAATTCACAAATATCAGAATGAATTAAATCAAGAGGTTCAGTTACTCTAACTACTGATTCATGAGGGGTCTTGATAATTTTTGCTTGACTATAGTATTCACATTTTTCAAAATCATTTAAAGAGAATTTTGGCATCATGTATAAATTACTCATATGTGTTTGTTAACATAATAGTCTTGCATGCCAAATATTAAAAGAAGACAACATGTAAGTAGAAGAGACAATTTTATTAGCATCAACATTCAATTTGAACATTCTATCAATGGCATACCCTTTCCCCACAAATACATTATTCTTATTAAGGGTATACAAATCAACCCCAAAGGTTTGAGTAAATCCAACCTTATTAAGAAGGTAGCCCGAAACCAAAATTTTCCTCTCTGGAGTATGCAAAACATCCTTTAGGATGACAGTCTTTCCAGAGGTATGTTAGATTTCCTTTTAGTAATGACAAGTGTTACCAGACATGACTGTGCCGCCTATTCAAGAACCCAATAAAGTTAGTGATCTATTCCTCAATAATTAGGGTTCACATAAATAATTATATAATTATTTCATTAATTATGTAACATGGAATTAATGTAGAGCTTCGTTTTGTCTTTAATGTTACTTTGATAATAATGACATTATGTTAATTAAGTAATGGAGCTGGGTCCTGTTTAAACCTACAAGACGTTCTCTGAAATTTCCATTGAGAGAACGAATCATTGCTTAGGTTTTACAATCCGTAAGACAACCTGCAAATTCTCCATACTGAGAGCTTCATATCGCATTGTTTCCAATTGCAATGGATTCAGGTATGTCTTCTACAATATTGGCTTATTTGATCTTTGATTAGTATGCATGATTCTAGGGTTATGTGGTTTTATTCTGTATTTGGTGTAACAGTAACAAAAATCACATCTATATGTTTATTCTTGTGTATTTAATCTAACAAGTGGTATCGTGAGCTTTATCATATCGATCATTACTACGTTAGTATTTTTGGTGCTAATTTGATCATGCCCAGACGGAAATATATATATAGTTCTTTGGGGAACTCCAATTTATGCAAAATTCAATAATTTATTTTTGCTGAAATCGATGTATGGGTTTGACACATAATGTGTTTTGCTGCTTTATGAGATTTGCATGATTATTGTGGTTAAAACTGGCATATTAGGAATTAAACCATGAACGCTTTAATCTGAAAATTTTTTTTTTTCTGCAAAATTGGCACCAGGATTTATTCCCAATAAAGAGACGAAACCCAACTTGAATCGTTTAAACCGACGCCTACCACGGTTATCACGTCAAAGTCGCTTATCGGCGGTCAACGCTGCAGTTGTTGAAGACGATTCAAACGCTATGTCGCTTGGAGGCAAAGGCGTGGTTGACGCCATGATTATCACCATTATTATTTTCATAACGTCTTTTCATTAAAGTAATTAATTAATTACTAATTGAATTACCATTATTATTTTCTATAACGCTCTAATTGAATTACCATTATTATTATATCGTCTAATTGAATTATCATTATTTCCATAACGTCTAATTCAATTATGATGAAGTATGATATGTTTATTTATTTAAGAATTAATTTTTTAAATTAAAATGTTACCAAAGTAACCTCTGTTAATTTAATTAAATTAATTTATAATAAATGAACTTTCTATATCTATAAAGTAGTCACCCAAAGGGACATTATTTTATGCCGATGTAGGGTAAATAATAGTCTAAATGTGAGACAAATAAAGTTTTTTAACATGCAAACATTATGTCGGTCCAAAGAAAGGCATAATGTTCAGCCGTTATAATGTCTACATTTAGTGCTATAATTGAGAGCATCGCTTTCAAATTGCTTTTTACGGCCCAAAGACTAAATACAATGTTGTGTCGTATCTTATTATTAAGGCCCATGTGTATATATATTTTCAGGCTTTAATATATACGTGTGTAGTATTAATGTGAGCATTTTGTGTTTATTTTCGCATCTACTATGTCTCTGCTATTTCGCCAATATCGCAGCATTCCTAAGCTTAACAACTTGTTAGTTCCGTTGACTGGGCTTTGGTACCGAGTGACACTGTGATAGATACAGGAGCCACTACTCACATAAGTGTCACTATGCAGGCTTGCCACTCGAGCCGACTGCCAATTGATGGTGAAAGATACATCTATACGGGAAATGGCAAGAAAGCTCATACGTTTACAATATTTCAAATGCCTTATGTTAGACTCGGTTTTATTTAATTTTGAAAACATATTTATTGTGCCTGTCATTTAGACGGAATTTGATTTTGTTTCATAAGCCTGACAAATCAAGTTATCTTTGTTCATTTGAAATGAAACATTTATCTTTTCCAAAATTCAAAGTTATCGAACTGGTACGAATTTGATAAGCTATATAAATTAAAATATGCAAAGTCCTTATCATTAAATTTAATAAATGAATGCAACCATTATTTCTGGATCAAAGCGCAAATTAAATAATGAGAAATCCTCAAAAGTGGCATAAGCGTATGGGACATATTTCCAAACAACGAATTGAAAGGCTAATAACTCAAGAAATTCTTATCTCTCGATACGTCGATTTTTGACATATGTAGATTGCATTAGCGGGAAAATGACTAACAAAAAGAAAGATTGTGTAAATCGGTGTAGTAACGCCTTAGAGTTGATATTATCAGATATATGACCATTCCCTGTTTCTTGAATGGCACACATACTTTATCACATTTATAGACTATTACCATTTATATGTTTATTTGTACCTAATACATGAAAAAGGCACAAGCCCTAGAAGTGTTCAAAATTTTCAAAGCCGAGGTTGAAATCGCCTAGCAAGAAAAAGACTATGCCAGCCAAATCTGACCGTGGAGGGGAATATTACGGCAGATAAGAGACCAGTGAACAACGACTAGGGCCTTTTTGCCAAATACCTTCTCAATGCTTATTATACCTCAATACACCTATGCCCGGAACTCCGAGTCAAATGGTAGCCGAGATGCAATAACCCTTAAAGACATGGTAAGAAGTATGATTAGTCATTCTTCTCTACCTAATTCATTATAGGGTGAAGCATTAAAGACCACAGCTATATCAATAGAGTTCCCAAAGAAAGCGCTTAACAAAACCCCATATGAGTTATGGACTCGTAAGAAGTTTCCAAGATAGACATCTCGCACGCCCTGGGTCAGTCTGGGCTCGGCAGTGCCTTATAGGCCCAATGAAAGAAAACTGGACTCAAGGACTGTTAGCTGTTATTTTGTGGGATACCCTAAGAGGTCTAAAGGGTATAAGTTTTATGACCCTTCAAGCACTCAACTTATGCCAAGTTTATTGAGACGGGTAATGCCAAGTTTATTGAGGATAGTGGGAGCACTCAAGTTAAGGAGGTCATTTTTGAGGAGGAGTATGTAAATGCTCCAAACTATAACTAATATCAAGCTTATCAGACAATCGTATCCATTCTATTATGTGCTAAGTGTTGTGGTAAATGATGACATTCCCCGTGCAACTTCCAATACAATCGAGGCTTCCACCCACTAGATTTGAGGAACATCAAGAAATAAGTGGAGGAACCTCAACAAATTTAACCTGGCGTGCCATTATTACTGTCCACTGAGAAAGGGAGGTACTTTAGATGACTATGTAGTCTTTCTTCAGGAGCATGAGTTTGATACAGATCGAGGACCTTCCTACGCTCTGGTCAATCGTCAAACAGTGCACCACAATTCAGAAAAAGTGATCATAATATGTAAGAGGAATGAAGTCCATGAAAGATAATGGCTGGGGATCTCGCCGAATCGCTTAAAGGTGGCAAAAACCAATTGGTCAATGGATATTCAAGTCTTCAAACGGGATTCAAAAGGCACGTCTAGAGATATAAGGCACGCCTAGTCGCCAAGGGCTTTACCCAAAAGGAAGGCATGTATTATAAGGAGACCTTTTCGCCGCCGACGAAAGATCATCTTAATTATAATGGCACTTCAGCTCAATGCGGATCTGCAGCTGCACCAAATGGACGTCAAGACAACTTTCCTCAATGGAGACATTGATGAAACTATATACATGGTGCAACTAGAGAACTTTGAGTTAGGAAACCCAAAGCACCTAGTATGTAGACTCAAGAAGTCCATTTATGGTTTAAAGCAGACATCCCGTCAATGGTACCGGAAATTTGATAAGGTGATTTCTTCATATGGTTTCAAGGAGAACACTATGATCGTTGCATATATCTTAAGTTCAAGTGGGGAGCAAGTTTGTTATATTGGTGCTCTATGATGACATTCGCTAGCAAGCAATGATGTAGGTCTATTGCATGACACCAAAAGGTTCTTATCCACCATTTTGAAATGAAAGACCTCGTGATGCATCATATGTTTCTTTGGGGTATACAAACTACAGGGATCGCTCAAGATGTATACTGCTTATCTCAAAAGGCCTATCAATAAGGTGCTTGAAAGGTTTAATATGCAGACCAGTACCAGTGATACACCCGTGGCAAAGAGAGTGATAAATTCACTTAGGTCAATGCCCCAAAATTGAACTTGAGAGAAAAGAAATGAGAACTACCCTTATTCGTCTCGCAATGTGGGAGTCTTATATGCACAAGTGTGTATTGATATAGCCAGATATCAGGAATGTTAGGCGTATATCTCAAGAATCCCGTATAACACTAAAAAGCAATAAACGAAAAGGATGAGGTATCTTCAAGATAAAGATCAGATGTCATTTGGCCGATCCAATCATCCTGGAGGTTATCGGGTACCGGATGCGCATTTATGGTGGTGTCAAGATAGCGTGAAATCGACTCTCGTGCCACATCTTCATGTCAAGTGTGAGGGGCTATTTCATGGGAAAAAGGTCAAATGCATACCAGTAGCCTCTTCAACCATGGAAGTCGAATTCTATAGCCCGTCAGGCATCTAATCAAGGAATATGTATCGCTAAACTTTATCACTTCGACTTCGTATTATTGAAGGCTGGATGTCGCTTAGGATTAATCAGATAATAAAGCCAGAGTTATATTCTAAAACAACCTGAGTTCATCAAAAATCAAAGCACATTGACATTAAGTTTCCGTTGTAAAAGAAAGAGTTCGAGTGGTCAAGCGTCTATTGAGCATATTAGTACGAACTCCATGATCGCACCACTCACCAAAGGCTTGCCACCTGAGCAGTTTCCATGAGTACGTTGCCGATCGGTGTACTTAGTCTAGACGACATAGAAGATATGGAGTCATTTTTGTTTTATGCGTAATTATGAGATCACACGCTATAGTTATTTTATTTATATGTACGTATACATGCTATGATTATTTTAATGCATTTCTATGTTATATTTCCACTACTCGATGTGATGTCATGATTTTCTACCGCCAAGTAAAGATGCCAGGATTAAAATATGACATTGGGATCATTTGAGTTTAAAGAGGACCTTTGAGATAGACATACTGATATTCATCATGCACCTAAGCCACTCATATTTGATCAGTGTCATTGATCAGGCTGCTTGTCGACAAAGATAGCCCGCTACACGCGAATGTAATAAAGGTCGCTTTGATCCCATTCACATACCAACGACCGATCGCTTTAAAGTATTTCGTGATCGACAAAGTATTTGGCGCCAGACTTTAAAGATTCAATCACGTATACGGTAATACTTGTAGCCCGGCGGAGATTGTTAGATTTCCTTTTAGTGGTCACGCGTTAAATTTGACATGATTGTGCCGGGGTTTATTCAAAGGACCCAATAAAGTTAGTGATCTATTTCCAATAGGTTCACGTAAATACTATATAATTATTTCATTAATTATAAAATATGAATTGTGTGTGGAGCTTCTTCTGCTACTCTTAACGCCGGTTACGGCCAACGACATTACGTACACTGCTAATTGAAAGGGGTCCCCGGGTTTAAACCTACAACACGCTATCCGCAAACCATTGAGAGAGCAGAACAAATCATTGCTTAGGTTTTACAATCCGTAATATAAACCTAGCCTCCATACTTGAGAGATAGCTTCTGTTACTGCATTGTCTAATTGCAATGGATTCAGTACGCCTTCACAATATCTATTTGATCTCGACAGATGCATTTATTTACATGCTGCTTTATTCTATATTTGGTGTAACAAAGAACAAAATCACATCTACGCTGCTTATTCTCATTTAATCTAATGCAAACTTCATTCCACCTCACTTCAGCACCAACAACTCAGGGATGTGAAATCACCTAACAACACTTTCTTGTCCTCGGTTTCAAAATAAGTCTTAAATAAAGTACGATCATAGCAAACATGGCGTGAAACGCCTATGTCTACCCAACATCCTTTGGATCCACCAACAAAGTTGATTTATGAAATCATAGTAATAGGTTGCTCTTTGGTTAGGTTCGCCTGCCCTGTTCCAACAATTCCAGGCCAAATGGCCTAGCTTGTTACAATTATAGCAAGTAAACTGTACTGTATCATTCCTTGAAGGGGGTTGATGACCATTATGATTTCGAGGAAAATGCTTGTTCTGATTGTTTTGGTTTCGATTTTGGTTCTTCATATTTTTCCCATTGGGTTTCAGGATAACAAAGGTGGTTCGTTTCTTAGCACTATTGTTTGATATAGCCGACACTTCATCTTTTTTATCTTGTTTATGGTCTTCCTCCTCAATACGGGGGCGAGTGATCAAACTTTCCAAAGAAAATTCCTTAGTTTTATGCCTAAGAGTGTTTTTTAAATCCTTCCACCAAGAGGTAACTTGTCAATTAACACAACTTGAAATTACTCACCCAAAGACACATTCAGAGATGATCTCATGAGCAATCCTCTGATACTTCAGGTAGCGGCTAATTGCATATTTTTTCATACCAGCTTCCTCAGTGTCATATTTTTTCTACAGCGCATCCCAGATTCCCTTTGCAATTTTGTTAGCACTATAGTAATCATATAGGTCATTAGACAAACCATTAAGAATCTAATTTTTGCAAAGAAAATCGTTCTCAACCCATGTAGCTTGCTCTTTGGTTTGGGTCTTAATAGGTATAGCAGACAATGAAGGAATTTAAGAAGTTATTACAGAGGCGATTTTCTGCCTCCATCATTTAAAATGAAAGCCCTCAAAATGAAAGGGTTTGTTTAGGTCTAAGGTAGGAGAATCGTACTCAATAGACATTGTAGAAAGAAACGTCTTAAAATTGTTGGAGTAGGATTGAAAAAATAAAGTAACGATGTCACCAAAATTTCTTGGGTTGAGTTGCGGACTAAGTCGCTTTCTTTAAGACGTTTTGCGGCTCTGCCCAAGGTTGTGCAAGCAGTTCAACAGCCCTGTCGTCCCCAGGATAAAGCAACTTCTTTTACACAGAAGAGGCATAATATACCCACACCCTTCGAATATTGCTCGGAACTAGTGCCAAAATTTTGGAAGAAAATTTTCTAGGGTGATGTGAAAGTGGTATCAAGTTTTTGTCTCTGTATTTTCATCTGAGAATCGCTACCTCTGTTTTTATTGGCTAAACGAACAACGGATAGGTTTACTAATGGGTAGAAAAGTCATGAGTTTAGTGGGGAAGTTGAACAGAAACGTGGAGAGACTATTTCGGAAAATAGAATAAGTCTCCTATTTACTTGGTAAAAATAATGATAATAATAAAAGGGTATCTTGTTGATCAAGTTATTTAAAAAAAAAAAGATAATGGACTATTCCGTGTCATCTCTATTTTAAAATTCAAATATTCCAACATAAGTGTTATGATATTCGAACTCCATACTACTGAGCTACTTAAGCTCAAACTTAACTCGATTAAGTGCGAGTTGAATTTGAGATGCTACAAGTCAATGAGAACTGCCTAAAGAGCCACTCGTTTATACCCTTAATCTAGCAATATAATCTAGCTACAACATTGTCTCTTCATGATTTTACTTTTCTTTGCATCTTTAATTTATTACTGTTTATCAGCCCACCTCCAGCTTTGAAGTGGGCTCCAATGGACTCTAGGGTCTGGCTTCAGAGTTTTGGGCCTATGGTCCAAATCAAAATTACACCTGTGAGCAGATCTCTTAAAGAAAGAAAGAATCAAACCGTTAACGGATTTCCTTGCTAATAACAAAATCCAACCAAAAAAAAAAGCTTTGGGGAGTGTCAGTTAACTTCTTAAATCACAACCCAGCTCGGTCTTAGGCGCGCAGCTCTAGCCCAACTCGGTTTTATCATTTATTTTTGTCAGGCTAGTAGATGTTCTGAGCGGTCGTGACATACTGAAAGAGATTTTTGCCGCGCTACATTCGTATTCAATCTCTATACGAAGCATGGAGTGATTATAAGATTGATAAAACTCTATCATAGAATACAATTGTATTATTCCCAGGACTCAAACTCGGTCTTATCATTATCAACAAATGTAAAATAAAAGGAAATTTAGGTTCCTAACATTTTTTTTTGGGTGAAATAAGACAAAGGTTCCTAACATTATGAGTATCAGAGGGTGGCCCTATGCTCTAATGACCCTGGAGGCCTGGCCCAGACAGATGGATTCTTTCGGCCTTTAGGCCTTGTTGTCTAAAAATATAAGTGAAATCACCATTAAAATTGTGGCTGTAAGATTCGACACCTACGACCCAACATAATTTTTGCATGATTTCTTTAAGCAAGATAATCGCAGCCACATGACCTTCATACACCCTACTAACACGTTTTCATAATGGGTCAAGGTCTGCCAGACCGCTCAACACCACTCGACTAATCGATCCGCTTTAATTATTATACACTAATTAACCTATTTAATAAGTTATTTGTGTTAAATATTAATTATTAATTATAATTCTAATAATTTAAATAATAAAATTAAGAAATATGTTAAATTTAATAGGTTATTTGTGTTAAATATACAATTACTTATTTAATATAAATTTTTATTATTTTAATGAATCAAAT
The DNA here is from genome assembly GCA_016808115.1 of Tetrastigma voinierianum. Taxonomy (NCBI): domain Eukaryota; kingdom Viridiplantae; phylum Streptophyta; class Magnoliopsida; order Vitales; family Vitaceae; genus Tetrastigma; species Tetrastigma voinierianum. The sequence goes on along the minus strand of JAEQBH010000894.1, from coordinate 703,039 downwards.
TAAATTACTATATTCGTCGACCTACCTAACACCAATAATAAATAGTTGAGTTTATATAATTTAACGCCGACATTTATTATTCCATGCTCGGGTTTGCTGACGAATGTTGACACGATCCAGACATCGCAGACGATCCGTGACATCGACACGCACACGAATACGACCGACAATACGAATTGCCACCCCTAATTAAAACACCTTTTGAAATCTCAATGAGGAAAATTTGGATCTCCATTAATTTTTTGTATGATTTTGACAAAAACACAATTCTTATTTTCTTGCAAAAATAACTCTTCTTTTGAGTAGATAATATAAATACATAAAATGAAATAAAAAAGAATATTTTTGTCCAAAATATGTTATTTTTCAAGAAAAAACATGGGAAATATTAAAATTACAAATTTTGAATTATTTGACATCTTTTAATCAATTATATTTATTGATTTAAAAAAGACAACTTGAAGGGTTATTTGCAAAAGTAACCTTAAAAATACCATATATCACGGATAAAAATACTCTTAAAAGTATAAGGAAGATAAATCTCTTATACTGATAACTAAATTCTTATGGGTATTTTGTCTCATCACTTTATTATAACTAAATCTTAAGGGCATTTTTTTTTTAATCTAAAAAGAGTCTTTTTATATCTCTTTTTTAAAAAAATGATAAGATTTACATAAAATATTTAAATCGGCTATCTATCCCAAAATCTAAAACCACAATAAAATCCATATCTGAACAGCTTTGATGAACCCTTTGTTCTTGGGGGCTCTAAAAACATATAGCATGATGCACAAGCAATAGCCCCTCGACTGTTCAAATCAATGGTTTTTATAAAAGAAAACAAAATGTAATGCATATATGTTGGATTTTATCCATTTTGGTTGAGTGAAATTACAATTTGTTTGAAGAGGTTGGTTTTTAATTTGTATTTTAAATCTTTGAAATGTTCGTTATTAAAGCGTTTTATGAGATTTATGTTCGACCTGTCGTTGAGCCTGAAACGTCATTCAAGTCGTCCGTTTGGTTGTGGTCTTTTTAAAGAGAGTTATGACTCTTTTGGTACACAAATTTTCATTTCTTCGGTTAGATTCTTTCTGTGATAGAAATACAAAGATACGAATAGAAGGCAAATCTGTTTAGCTGCCTCACGCGAGACTTAAGACAACATGCGAAGTTAAGATTGCTCACAGCACTTCGATCTTTCCATTATCCTGTAGTCTTATTTTATTTATGTTTCTGAAAACCAAAATAAACATTAACTATTACTTCCAAAGAAGATCATCTCTCAGAATGGCAAATGATTCAACCATTTAACGCTATTTGTCAAACTTAATTTCTTATGATAATGGGAAGCACTAACGATGTTTGATTTATATTTGATGTTCTTACTTTATCAGATTTTATTATTGGGGATAACAACCATGCATAATATTTAATCCAGATATATAATTTTATTTATATTGCTAGCAAGGCCAGATCACTTAAAAACCCTTGCCTTCAAGCTGAACACCAGCCAAGACCCTAAGAGCTTTTTACGTCTCGATACGCCTTAAATAACCACGCAGCCTACAAGACATCACATTTCAATTCTATCGGAAGCGTCCCAAATATTTTAACGAAGAAAAAACTCTGTAATATTTTTGCTTTTATAATCTTCGATTCATATAAAACAAAAGCTGGGCATTTAATTATCTACATTAACTCATTTTTTATACTAGACATTACATTTTAATGATAAATGCTTTGAGTATATATGAATCTAATTTATTTTTTAATTTTGAATCATGGTTTCATGATTATATAATATTAATTTTTAGTTATTTAGTTTTTAATTTTTTTAATTTTTAAAAAAAATTATGATAAATGCTTATTTATTCAAACACTTCAATTTTATGTCATTTATGATAAGATTTTTAAGTATTTAACTGTTATGTTGTCATAGTGAAGAGATCCAAACACCTTAAAATAACGTATGTTGCTTTTAAAATATGCATCCAAAACATAATAAATTTTTATTTAATAAAAGACTTAAGGATATAAAGCTCTTATAAAATAAAAATTACACTAGCGTTCGTTTACCCAAACATACCTTAATATGAATATCACGTCTTTAACCATAATAAAGATAAACAAATAAAATGAGTTTGAATAAACATATAGACTTAAATTATTAGGTTTAAATATTTTTTTTCCTCTAAATTTTATTTCCTTCAACTTTTTATCTCTATTTTATTTCTTTACTACTTTTCGGGTTCAAAAAGGAGCTTTAGGCTTCGTTTGGAACACAAAAATACTAATGAAAGAAAATAGAATGGAAAATAAGAAGAAAAAGTGTAAGAAAAGAAAATTTAAAGGAAAATTAAAATAAGATTAAACTCATTTTATTTCATATTTTATTATATGAAGATTTCAAAAAACTTAAAATTATCTAAACTTTTTAAGAATTTTGATTATAATTTATTTTCTTATATAATTTTTATCGCGAAATCCAAATACAGAAAATTTTTTAAATACTTTCTCCGATTCCAAACGCAGCTTGCTTTTTACTTTTGATCTGTATTTCTACATTGCCATCTCATGATTTTACTTTTCTTTACTTCTTTTTTTATTACTGACTTTCGGTTTGGCTTTTGCTTTTTATCATGACTTGTCTCTCATGATTTTACCTTTCTTTTTTGCCTCTTTTTTATTACTGACTTTCGGCTTTTGCTTGTCATAAACAGTTCCATGATTCACTGTTTTTTGGCTCTTTTGTTACACTCTGGCTTTTTAATCATGGACCCTGGGAGTCAATCGATTACCCCCAAAGAAAATCTTCTTGACGCCCTTCGTGGGTGTGATTTTGATTTGGGCCAAAGACCCATAAATCTGAGGCTAGGCCCATTGGAGCCCAGTTCAAAGCCCGAATCTAGAAACAGGTTCAGTTTATTTGCACCCCAGTTCGGTCTTTGGAAGCTTTAGCCCAACTCGGTCATAAAGCCCGGTTACCTTTGCCTTGGGAGAGTTACAATAGCAAACAAGAAATCATCCACATGGCCCCTAAGGATGATTGACGTGTACCAAATACAATGATTCTAAAAATGAAATTTTCCTCTTTGTGTGCTAAAATAGGTTCAACAAATAAATTGGTTAATACAATAAAACCAACCAAACAATAATAAAGCAACCACAATGAAACAATAATTTTACATGGAAAACCCTCAAATGAAAAGGGTAAAAACCATGAGACTCGTAGGCTACTTAAAATTCTACTATTTCAATAATGATAATAATGGATTACACAAAGTTCTTTTTTAGCAAGCAAACTAGAGGTTCACATCAAACAATACATCAAGAATATCATTCTTTGAACATTAATGTAACAAACATTATCCCCAAGTATGGATAACTAAAGAGAGAAGGAAAAATCTCATCAAATGGTGGAATTGCTAAAATGTGTATTGTGGAGAGAGTTAATCAACAATCCAAACCGTTAGGATAGAAAAGCGCTTCGCAAGGAATCATCATATAAAATCTGAGTCAAAATGAACATGATTTGGTTATCTTCTTGTAAAAGAGTTTCAAAACCATAACCCCAATTTCTTTCTCTCTCTAAACTATATCTCCTCTTTCGCGTCGTCAATTACCTCTACACCGTAAGAACCCGATCGCCGCTCTCGCATCGACCCACCAATTCAGGATCCAAACCATCACTTTCATTTCCAATCCAACACAAAAAAAAAAAAAAAAAAAAATCTATACAAATGTGAATATCAAGCCAATACCAAACGCATTTCAAATACTCATTGGGTATACGTAAAAATATACATTAAACATTTTTGCGGAAACTAAACATTTCGTGGAAAGCCCATCATTTTGGGATAACTCTCACATTTGTACCATCATTTACAAAATTTATCAGAGTTTTCAATATAAAAAACATTTACAAAATAGAATTAGAGTTTAACTTTCACAAGATACTTTATACAAAATGAGAATTCAATTTCATGCATGCGTGCGCGGGGTTTTACTTATCCACCTCGAATGGCTTTGATAAGCTGGCTCTGTAGTTTGTATGTCTTTTACTCTTGTACCTATTCACTGGTACCTACGCTAGATAAATACACGCTTAAGCATTTTCATGCTTAGTGGTTTTATACATTTCTTTTCTCTCTTCATTTCATTTTAAATCGAAACATGCAATATTTATAAAACAACGTTCTTTTGCATACCCTTCAAACGACCAATGCAAAGACAATATGTATCTATATATTTATTTAATGAATCAATTACAATTCATTGGTCATCTCAAGTTATGCATTTTCATAGGCAGAAAGAAAGAAAAAAATATTCAAAGCACAAATTGTGCACTTTTCAATCTCATTATCATTTTGCCCTTATCGAATTTAACCTATGCTTTCGGTGCATAGGATAACGAATCATCGGCACGGTCCCGCTGGGCTGCAGGCCGGTATATATATATATAAAAATATGTACTCGGTTGGTGTACACTACCGATACTGTCCCACTGGGCTACGGATCGGTATGCCATAATAGTACGTTTGTTCGACTCTTATTGGTATACCAATTTATCCTTAACTCGAATTCTAACGGTTAACATTCTTTTAAGGGCATTAAAATCATTCAATACAATTTACAATAGTATATATATACATTTGTATGCAAATAGAACATTTTCACATTCATGCAATTTTCTTATGCAAAATTGTTTTACAAGCAATTGTCTCAAATCACTTCAAACAAATTATTTCAAACACAAATCAATATGCACTTTCTTATCAATCATTTCCAAAATTCAAATAATTTCGTAATTATTCAAATATTTTAGAAATAGAGAGAGAGAGTTTGAGAACAAACCAAAAATCGTCGCTTAGATTCCAATCTTCGGAATCTCGACTTTAATGTGGGCTTTCCTCCTTGTCAGTCCCTATTCAAATACAATGACAAACACATATTAGTCGATTATTATAGGATTTCTATTTTCAGTAGGAATTGGAATCATCTCATTTGGATAACCCAAACTCAAGTTACGACATTTCAATGCCAAACTAGTCGATATGCCCAGCTCACTGGATCACCCACTGCTTTTTTTCGATTTCTGGGGTCTTAACTCATAAAATTGGTAATGTTTCATTCATTCATTTGAAGCTATGGTTCTAAGGTTTCTTCTCCAATTGAAATCATCCAATTTGGATCACCCAAACTCAAGTTAAGGCATTTTAATGCCAAACTAGTCGATATGCCCAGCTCACTGGATCACCCATTGTTTTTTTTGATTTCTAGGGTCTTAACTCCATAAATTGGTAATGGTTCCTTCACTCATTTGAAGTTATGGTTCTAAGGTTTCTTCTGCAATTGGAATCATCCAATTTGGATCACCAAAACTCAAGTTATTGCATTTTACATCTAGACTACTCTAATTTGCAAAACAGAATCTGCATATAACTCCACTTTGACAGATTTATGGGAACTTTGGGGTTACAATTTAATTACACTTTCTTTAAGTAAATTATTTCCTTAGAAGTCTAGTTTACCCATAATTTTGAATCACTCAATTTGGATGAGTGAAACTCAACTTATGGCCAAACACCAACTACAATTCAAAACAAGCATTTGTGAGCTACCAAACTCACATTAAGCCTATATTCGGAGCTTTAATGTTACACTTGCTCCTAGTCTCTTCTATACATTTGTATCCCTATCTTATGGTTCTTACCAATTGGAATCACTTTATTTTTGATGATTATAATTTTAACCTATAGCCAAAACAAGAAATAATAGAGGTTTTGACAAAATTTTTGACATCATTTCTTGAAAATCCAACATTTCCCCTTTTACAAAACATTCCTCAAAACCAACTAAACTAACACCAAACAATAATACTCTTCTGTACGAACCCAAAACAACCCCTAACTCAATTACAATCAATCAAAATCACTGTAACACCCCAAATTATACCATGATAGTTTTATAACATGTTTAGGATATAATAAAAGTAAATGTATATTTTTCCAGAATAAAATAATGCTAAAAATAAAATAAGCAAAATTAGGAATTTATACAGGAGTCAAGGTTAAATTAATAGTTTACCAATTCAGGACCCAAGGATCATAATTTAATAAGTTCATATGTCAAAGTAGGAATATGCATAAGTTGAATTGAGAATAAGAAGGAAAAGGAAGGACAAAATAGCAATTTGGGGATTCAATTTCAAATGGGTATAAGGGCCAAATGTTTTAAAAATATCTCATTTCTTTTAGCTTAAGTTAGGGCATCTGGATAAGAGAGAAAGGAAAGAAGAGAAGAGAAGAAAGGAGGAAGAAAGGAAGAAGAAGAAGAAGAAGGAAGAAAGAAAGGCAAAGGTATGGAAAAATCAAACCATAAACCCATTTTTTTTTGATGAATTTAGGTCTAAAAGAACCCTACTGGGTATATTGGTGGTGTTTGGCAGTTTTAGACTAGATTTGGAGTTGTTTTGGTTTGGTTTTGTGGTTGATTTGGGGTTGTATGGAAACTAAGTATGAATTCCCCAAAATTTTGAGACTTAAGAAACTCTCCTAACTCATTAATTGTGTAGGATGAGATTATCAAACCATAAGTCTTCCCTTATATGTGTTTTGAGAATTTTTTGGTTGTGTTTTGGACTTGGGTTGGTTGATTGTAATCCTTAATTGAGGAATATTTGTATTAAGGAAATATTGGGGTTTTAGGGGAGATGTTGTCAAAATTTCTCCAAAACCCATGTTTTTGTCTTGGTCATAATTTCTTCGTCCGAACTCTGTTTTGGGTGTTCTTGGACTCTATGGAAAGCCCTTTGAGTCTAGAATCCATATATGTATAGCTTGATGAAATTGGAACTCATATTAGGTCCAAAAATCACGAAAAACAATAGGCCCTATTGGTTCTACTCGTAGTCACTATTCATAGGAAGCCTTCAACTTCGGACGATCATAATTCTTCATTCGAACTCCGTTTTTGATGTTCTTGGACTCTATGGAAATTCCTTTGAGTCTAAAATCCATCCATATATAGCTTGATGAAATTGGAACTCATATTAGGTCCAGAACAGTAGGCCCTGCTGGTTCTGCTCGTAGTCACTATTCATAGGAATCCTTCAACTTCGGACGGTCATAATTTATGCGTCCGAACTCCGTTTCAGATGTTCTTGAACTCTATGAAAAGACCTTTGAGTCTAGAATCTATCTATATATAGCTTGATAAAATTGAAATGATATTAAATAGCTCATAAGCATACATGGTAACCATAGTTATTCATGCATATAATGAGATAAGAAAAATGCAAAGATATGAATAAATGATTGTAAATATCGCATATGATCAACTGAGATAATGATAATTATTCGAAATAGGATATGTACTGAACATAAAATACATGAATTATGCCTGCTTAGAATTTTGGTCGAGGGATAGATGGGCATGCTATTAGGGAAAACGAGTTTGCAGTAGTGATCGATTGGCCTGTTTGGGTCATTCTGAGCGCTCTCGGGCCCATATAGATGAGTCATTGTCTCGTCTGATAAATACATAACATGAAAATACCACAGAATTTTTATAATAATTTTATTATATATTCGGGTATAAATTTAGCAAAACTTGAGTTTTTCGAGAAAAAGCGATGATTGTTAAATAGTGAAAGTGAATGAACATGTGAGCATATGATTAAGTATTATATGCTAAAATGAAGAATTGATGGAACAGAAAATAAACCCAAGTGAAAAATGACAAATTTGGAAATTTGTAAAATGAGGACCTAAGGGTCAAATGATAAGCTCAAATGCTAATGTGAATTAAATGATAAATGAAAGTGAAATGAAAACCGATAGAGTAGAAAATACAAAATGAAATGAGGTTACATTTGTGCAAGCGAACAAGGCTTTAAAGGAAAAATGAGAAATAAGATCACATTTGGTCTTGGAAGAGCACATTTGTGCAAAAACGTTTTGGAGAACTTGAGAGAGGAAAGCTAGGGTTTTGTTTGAAGATCGAAAGATTGGTGTGATTCTTCCCTTTTTGCTCAAGATCTTGCAAGAAGGAAGAAGGAAGAAGCTAGGGCAAAGAGTTCCAAGTGATTTGAGGTATGTAACTAAGCCCTAGAAAGTTGTAAATGATATTTTGATTAAAAAAAACCCTAATCCATCCATGGGTTTTGCTCATGGTCGGTTTAGGATGGTATTAAAATGCCTTTGGGAGAGTTTTCCATAATTTGTTTTGAGTTTTGAGTGATTTTTGGAGAAAATCGCAAAATGAGCAAGAGGGAAAAGCGAGCCGTCGGGCCTTCACCGCCTGAAGGGCACCTTCGCATGACAAAAGGTACACCTCCTTCTTCTTGGTAGGGGACCAAATGGCCACCCCACGGGTTCCCTGCAGCGTAGTTGTGCTACGCCGCAGTGAAGGCCAGTGTTTACAAGGGCCAAAATTTTTATTTTGTTTCTGAAAGCCTCGTATTCGTGCACAGATAGTTTGGGGAACCTAATAAATGATCAATGGGGGTTCAAATAAGGATAAAACTAAATGAAAAACATACCGTACCTCGCCGCCTCAGTGAGTTCGTCTTCGAGCAAACTTAGTGTCTTAACCCAAGACCGTTAACAAAAATTAATCGACATTCAATAAAAATGTTTAAGGATTGTTTATCTACTAAGAGTGGCATAATTGTTATTGATTAGGGACGGGTGAGGATCACCTAACCTAGGACTGAGATCGAAGGGAAGGAAACGAGAGCCAACAGCTTCGGTTTGTTCACTGACCTCTATTCTTATTTCAAGTGTTTTGGTAGTATACCAAATAAATCTGAAATGATTATATGAAATGAGTATATCTTTGAAATAATATTACGAAAGTGCATACAGATTTGAAAATGTGATAATTGAAATGAGTGACGATTAATTGCATGTGAAAGATTAATTGAATTGGTCAATTCTTGACATCTTGAATTGAATCGATATATCAAATCTAGACTGACACAGTAGGATGCCGATCGATCAGTCATGAGGAACACGAAATTGTCAATATCCAGCAGGCGGGATGCACCAATCGACATCCGTCATGATGGTCTATGGCATTGAAGAAATGTTCCCACTTGGCGGGATGCACAAATCGACATTTGTCATGATGGTGTATGGCATTTAAATACCACATGTCGGGGTGCACAAATCGGCATCCGGCATGATGGGAGACCAAAATTGTGAAATGTGTAAGCACATTACCGAATGATAAAAAGAACGGGACTCAGGCGAGGTCGAGTCATGAATGTAGAAGTGCATGAATAAGTGAAATAACGAACTTGATGAGTGTAAATGGGATTTGTAAACTAAACACATCTTTAAGAGTGTACATTTGAATCTCATGAATTGAATTGTGGTATGATTTGTTGCATGTGAAAATGCATATTTGATATGATCAATGATTTGTAAAAGTGGCATGTAAAATGAATAAGCATGAGTATTGTTTGATATAAAGGCATGATTTAATGATAAATGCATGTCATGTTAAGCGAAAATTGGAATAGAAGCTGGCATAGAACCACTAAGCATGAAAATGCTTAGCGTATAGTTTTATTTATGCGCGGGTTACAAGTAAGCGAGGAAGGAGGCCAAGAGCGAGCGCGAGAGTCATAGAGCAAGTTGCGGCGTATAAGTATATACCCCCGCCATATGCATATCATTTCTTTTTGAACATGTGATAATTTGCTAACAAAAGAGTTAAACTCTGAATCATTGTTTTTGTGTATCATTTTATAAAGGCAAGATAAGCCATTTTGTAAACAAATTGTATAAGAGTAAATGTTTATGGGCCTACCATTTGAAAATGCTTCACGTAGTGAAAACCTTAAGCGAATGACATAAATAAATGTTTTGATAAGATAAATGAAAACATCGGAGTAAACCGGGTTCCGGTTCGGATCTGCCATTCGGGTCGAGCCGGGGATTCGAGTCGCTACACTTTAGTGGCATTAGAGCCTAGGTTTAGGCGTTTCTGGAAAAATGCCCTAAACGATTTTGTAAAATGATTTCGAAAATGGTATTTGACATACATTGCATTTGCATATAAGGGATGACATGACTCTGACGCGGATCTTGTTGGTCTTAATAGGTAAGCATGGATGGTTCAAGTACCCATAGGGTCGAAGGTGACTAAGGGAATCGACCTGATAGTTCTGCTAGTGTGGTAGGTGGGCAAGCATCTCATGCTCCACCAGTAAATGAATCGGAACAAGTGGTAGGAGGTACTGATTCGTTTAGGCCAAGTAGATGTTCGGAATCAACAAAATTTATATCCTAGGATTCCTACTATTGACGTAGCAAAGCTACTGCAGTATAGTGGCTCTAGGGTCGAACACGGGGATGGGTTTTCTTCGTGAGAGGAAAAGGATTGCGAGTGTATTGAAAATGGTGTTTCTCGTTGGATTTTGGGGTTTGTGAAAAGCTTGATTGTGGGTGAATGGTTGAAAGGCGGAAATAACTTGAAGTAATAAATGCTCCCAAGCGGTGAAGTACGCCCCTCTAAACCTACCCTTGTTAACTAATAGGGAGATAACTAGCTGGGCATTAGTGGATCGGCCAGTAAGCATCCAGTGAACGAAAAAGCTTGCGAATACACGTTAGGAGAGCATGCCTGAGATTTAACCTAAGGTGAGAAGCGGGGAACACAAATACCCATAAATACATACACTTGAAAGCATGAGAACATGCTGCTTGCCTCAGACCAACACCCAGTGGCACTTCCCGGCTAAGGATGAGGGGTTTTATAGTAGAGCATCCCTTGATTTTTCATCATCGAGGGGTGTTTGGCTATCAGAAAAATACGAAAATGAAGGAGGGGAGAGAAAATCACAAACTAGCCGAGGAAGGAAGCTTCACATGATTTTATTGATTGATTGATGAGCTGAAAGTTGATTGATTTAAGCAAGGCGGGCTTATATAGGTGCTTTCGGTATAAGGAAATTACAAAATATGCAAATAAACAAAATTACATCAAGGGCAAGCTTGTATAAAACCACAAAGGCGGGTCAAAAAGTTAACGGCGGTCACGGGGAGGCAGTGTTGCGAAGGCCCGCAACCTGCAAAAATTCCCACTAAACTCTCCCTTCTCTTCAGCATTTTGCTCCAAATTTCCTCTAGTTCGATCCTTGCATCTTAAGTTGGGCTAGGGTTCGTAGGTGTTTGGATCGGTTGAGAGATGTGGGGCATTTGACACCGCAAAACTACTAAAAATAACTAAAATGTGATCAATAGCAGCGGGACCCGATATCAATTGAGTTATTAAAGTCGATTAGTACACAAAAAAGTGCCCAAAACACTGCTATAAACGGGGCTTAAAATAGCCTTTATTTGAGCCTTAATCACTCCCCTATTGACACATTGCTAGTCCATACTTGATGATAAAAGAAGGAGAAGATCGTCACGGGCTATATGTATGCAAAAAGGGATTGTCTTTTCAAAAAGTGTGTATAAAAGCGAGGCCTTACCTTGTTATAAAAACTTGGGACAACGCAAAACCGACTTGGAAGAATAAGTGCCAAGCGGGAAGAGTTTGGAGCGGTGTTCATTCTAAGGAAATCGCTGAACTTCACCAAAATCTAAGTGTTTTGGTGATCCAATTCATCACCCGATAAGTTGCTAGCTACTCACCACTGACGAACTCACGCAAATGCCTTGGGCGGTGACCGTCCTAAATGGGTCCCGGTTTCCACTCTTATTTCACACTTTTATTGTATTTACATGAGGTGCAATCTTTGGCTTCGACTTCACGAAGTCCGTGTAGCGAGGATCACAGATGACTCGACTAACTAAGGTTTTAGGGCATCAGGTCAAAAGGATCTTTCGACCACGAACTCTACAGGTTTCACCCCGGACTTCGAATGATTTCGAGAATCCAGAACCTACAACTCGCTAAACTCCACCCATCCACCCATGTAGCGAGCATTAGGACGGTGGCTCCCAACCAGTTGGTTTAGGGCACCAGTCTTTAAAGGCTTTCGCCGTAGACCCCTCGGACCGTACTCGGGTTTCAAGGCAAAGCACCGCGACTTTTCTATTCTCTTTTTCTTTTTCCTTTTCTTTTGGAAGACACATTGGCCTTCATTCTTGGGGAACTCTAACCTATTATAGGGTGTCAACGAAACTAAGGTCAGTTTTGCAAAGTAAAAGGGGGTATCATTCGGCCTATAAACCCAGCCCCGTGTGCAAGCTGTGTGTGTGGCTATATAATGGTGGAAGTCAAGGGTTGATTACGGGGTCTTCAATGACCAGCAGCTCAATCAAGCATGGAACTAGTCCCCAGCATTGAAGGTATCTGAGTGCTTCCAATTTTTCAATTTACAGGAAAGGAAAAACCACTAAAATATAGGGGCAAGATGAGATGCAAAAGTGTAGAAATATAGAGTTGTATTATTATATATATAAAGGTGCATTTCACAAAATTTTCACCTTTTGCACAAAGAAGTAAATAGCAAGCCTCTAAATATTCAAAAATGGGCTTTGGTCGAAAGGTGTGGTACAAGAAAACTGTAATCACATGAACTTTACCTCCAACACTAACTTCCCCCCACCCCCCCCCCAAGTATGCCATCATGTGCAAATGGGTGTAGGCTGTGAGAAAGTTAGCGGGAGGAAGTGGTACGCCTCGGGGCGGGGTGGCCGATGAAGAATCATCCCCATTCGAGGTGCTGCTGAGGAGTGGCTGATGCCGCTATCAAGCACAAGAGAAAGAAAAACAAATGCCCAATCTGATCACAATGAGATTAATAACAAACCAAACGTGAACAAGACTAAGCTACTAAATTGGTGGCTTCGAGACATTGCGGCCACCTCTAAAATGTAGTCTGAGGGTCTCATGGAGGGTCCAGGAGAGAAGCTCCTGGTTCCAATGTGGTTTGTCATAGTTTCTGAGTCTGGCCTTCTCGCTTCCTTGTATTAAGCATCCCGTTCTCCGGTGGTGCCGGTGGATGACAAGATGCGGAAGTGTGACCTGATGCAACTTGATCCTTCACACTCGTCTGTTCCTTTGCTAATTCTTCCGCAGCTGGAAAGCACCGTGCTTTCCTACATCTCAGGCTACTCAGCACTCTCCCCATTTCTCGTCCTCATCCTCTCGTCGCTTATCCTTGTTGCTCAAGTGAAAATGTCAGCCCAGACGTCATGTCGTCAAGGCGAGCCGTGCATTTAATCTATTCTCGCGCTGACATGATTAGATGTGGCCAAAAATGGCCTCTGGCGCGAAGATGGGCACTTGGTTAGTGTCACATCAAGGCTCGTATCAAGAACCACGAAATCCACAGGATAGTAGAATTTGTCTACCTTCTCACTAAGACATCCTCAATTTTCCTCGTACAACCATCGATCCGCTAAGGATAGGGTGATGTTGGTAGACTTCAGCTCCCCCAAACCTAACTGTTTATACATCAGTATGGCAGTAGGTTGACACCGGCTCCCAAATCCAAGCAAAGGCTTTGTCTATGCATGTCCCTCCAATGTCGACCGAGATGGTGGGGAACTCGGATCTTCAGATTTCACTAAGGTTTCAGACCGATGATGAGCTGACTTGTTCAAATGAAGGCCTTCATAATGCCAACCCCCTTTTGATCGCGGCACAAGTACCTTAAAATTTAGAATAGCCTAACCCTGCTTTTATCATGTCAAGCAAAGGTTCACTTTACCCGCCTCAAGACTTCCAGGATGCCTTCTTGCTTAGAAGCCTCTTTCGCCTCTCGCGTTGGGAACTGAGGAGGCATGCTCTTCTTCTGACTAATCCTCTTTAATGAATACGTTGTTCGCCTACTTCCTTTTTCTTCGGTCTTTCCCGCCGGCCTGGCCTCGACCGCCCACCCCCCCCTTACCACTCCTCAAGGTGATACGGCTGGACTTCATCCATTTTTCGTGCAGCTCACCCAGCATAGCCTGGCCATACCTCCCTGGGGATCAAGTGTTGTCTAGAAGGGAATCTCCTTTCTCCCGCACCTATCAACATCGTCGCCATCGATGGATGACCGTAGGTATCAATTTTTTTGATTTAGCTTTTGTGGAGCCCATCAATTCTTTTGTCCATGGAGCTTTCTTACATTTTCTATTCTTGATTAAATTGAGCATTAATAGTTTTCGTCTCTACAAAATTTCACCACCTGCCTAAATTCATGATAGCTTGCTCAACAGCTTTCTGATGAGGTTGGTATCGTCACGCTAAGAGGTGGACCCATACTGTTGTTGCTGATGTGCCCCTAGGGGAACATATACCTGAGGTTTGAAGCCTGTGCTAGGTCAGTGGTTCTTCCAGTCAGATTATAGGTGTCGCCATATCAACAAATCAGCGGCCTATTTCGCTCCACAACATTTGCATTTTCAACCATCAAATCTTTAATGAGGAGAAATTGACAATGTCTTCTCGATGACTGTAGATTGACAATTGAAACATGGCTGGATGTGCATGGGGATGTCGCCATTGCCCGCACTCTCCCGCCGATTTCTCTCGCTCGTTCTATCCTCCGTCGTGGTGGACAACTTAGCCTTTAGTTCCACATCCTCCGTCGCAATAAAATGCCTCCTTTCGTTCAATCGTTGCTTCATTCTACCTCCTGGGTTCTGGCCATCCTATCCCTTGGAGGTTTCCAGCCACATAATTAAGGAAGTCCACTTGCCTATCAGATTTCACCGAGGAAGTCCCCTCCACACGTGGTCTCTAAAAGTTGTTTCATGGCAGGGGACATTCCATCGTAGAAGTGGTTTACTAGCATCCTTATTTCAAAGCCATGGTGAGGGCATGCACTGATAGTTTCAAGATACCTTTCCCAGCACTGATAAAATCTCTCACTGTCATGAGCTGCAAAGGTATAAATTTTCCTCTTCAAATTGTTGGTCTTATGGGCACTGAAGAACTTAAAAATTCAAACATAGCCTACCTGGGGCTCCCGATGGTTCTCGGGTCTTAGTGAATTAAGCCAAATTTTGCTTTATCTTTGAGGGTCAAAGGGAAGGCTTAGCTTGAGCAAAAGCCCATATCAAATGCACCTCAAAGTCTTGCAAACTTCCTCAAAATCCTGATGTGTGTGTATGGATTTTCATTTTCCATACCATGAAAAGTCTGGGATGTGGGAACCCGCATAAGGCCTCATTGCCACATCCTCAAAGAGGGTATTATGCATGAGGGTGCACTACCCTAGTGGGTGTATGTGATCCTCATCGACCTGTGAGCCATCGTGCCTCCCGAACCCCGTCAGTTCTATCGCTTCTTTCGTGGGGTCTCTATCCTAAGCCAGGTGTAAATCGATTTTCACACCCTTGTTCAACTGGAGCACTTAGCCTTTCCAATTCAGCCTGCAGTGTTTCTATCCCATTGCATAAGCTGCTATGAACACACAACAAGCAAGAAACCAACAAAAACAAGACTACCAAAAAGGTTAATAGCTTTAAAATCAAAAAATAAGGGAAAACAATCTCGCACAAAGAAAATTTCAAACTCTCCCGCAGTTGAATAGCAAGTGGAGAAAATGGTAAATAAAAAGAAATGAGATTTCACCAACACTTGTGATGTGATCACAAGTTCACAAATTCTTCTCTCTCACTAGACTCCATCCCCTCAGAATCCGCCATTTGATCTAAGTAGCCATGCGTGTTCCTAATCAACAAAAATTTATATCCTAGATTCCTAATAATGACGAGCAAAGCTATCACAGATGGGCTCTAGGGTCGAACACGAGGTGGATGAGTTTTCCGAGAGAAGAGTCACAGGTATCAAAATGGTGTTTTCATTGATTTTTATGGCTCAGGAAAACAACGTGGAACGGTTAAAAACTGAAATAACTCAAGTAAAAAGTTAAGAGAGAATTCTCAAGTCTCTAGCCACCGGGGCTTAGGGTTCTAAGTTAACCGACATGTCCTCTGTCTTTTTCCTTAAGGGCCGGAGTACGATACATATAGTCGCTTTCCGAATCCTGACCATTTAGCTTTAAAACCTAAAACTAAAAGTTTTCCTCTTGAAAGATGGTATTTAATGAGCATAAATGTTCCCAAATCCAAGTGAGAACACGCTCCTAAACCTACCATTCAAGAACTAATGAGACAAACTAATCACAACAAGGATCTATTACCGATAAGCATCCACTCGAACCCAAAAAGCTTCACAAATACACGTTAGTGAGAGCATGCCTGGTGATTTAACCTAAGGTGAGAAGCAGAACACAAATACCTCTTAAATACATACATGAAAAGAGAATACAAATTTGCCTCAAAACTAACACTCCAAAGGGTCTTCCTTCATGGGATTTAGGGTTTTAGCCGAGCATCCCTTGATTTGTCATCAAGGGGTGTTTGCCATCAAGAAATGCAAGAAAATGAAGGAGGAGGAGAGAAAATCACAAAACCCGGTGAGGGGAAGAGGCTTAGGTACTTAAATTTATTGATTGATTGATGGTGAAAAGTTGATTGATTTACAAGCAGGCGAGCTTATATAGGTGCTTTCGGTATAAAGGAGAATACAAAAATGTGCAAATGGAGCTAAAAATTACATCAAGGGCAAACTTATAAAACCACAAAAGGCAGGTCAAGCGATCCAACGAGGTGCGGGGAGGGAGGCAGTGTTGCTTGAAATTTCGCAACCTAAAGAATTTACCGCTGAGCTCTCCTTTCTCTTCCAGCATTTTTTGGCAAATTTCCTCTAGTTCGATCATGCATCTTCGAATTCGACTCGGGTTCATCGTGTTTGAATCGGATTGAAGATAATGAGGCATTTGACCTGCAAAACTACTAAAAATAACTACAAAATGTGATCAGTAACAAAGTCGGGACCCCAATGTATCAATTGAGTTATTAAAGTCGATTAGTACACAAAAAGTGCTTAAAACCTGCTATAAATAGGGCTTAAAATAACACTATTTGGGCACTAATCAGGTACTATGGGTATCCTCCAACAGTTAGCTCAGGCTTTGCAAAGAGTCGGGCAACCAGCTACAATTGCTCCGCAGCGATCAGCCATTGAGAGAATGGCAAGGTAACTATCGATAGACTTTCTTGGAAAGAAAGAAGATGAGCCTTCAATGGCAGAAAATTGGCTCGAGAGAAGCTAGGGCGAGATGCTTATGCAAATGTCATTGCACCTTCGGAAGGGTTGGAATGTGCGACCTCACTCCTACAGGATGAGGCTTATCAGTGGTGGGTTTACGTGACCAGGACCACACCACCAGAGAGAGTTACATGGAGGTTCTTCTTGAATGAGTTAAAGAAGCATTATGTGGGTCACATTTATTAAACAATATGCGACGAGAGTTTCATAATCTGAAACAAAGGAAATTAAGTGTAACCGAATATATGAGAGAGTTTACACGGTTGAGCAAGTATGCTCCCGAGATTCAGGGGACCACATGGTTCCAGTTAGCTTGCAACTCATGCTACTGGTAAGAATACTATTCTACCGGCACCGTCAATTGCAAGTGCACGGCACACTTCTAGAGGGATAAAGATGTTCCTCGTTGTTCTCGATTATTGGGAAAAGACACAGGGAGAGTGTTGGAGATTGGTGCTTGCTTGGGTTGTGGATCCATGGGCTGCAAGGCTCGAAATTGTACAAGGTGCGTCCCTTCCACGGCGCAGACCAGTGATGTTATCCGTCTGAGAGAAGGCGACAAAGTGTTGCATCACCGAGTGTTCCGAGACAAGGGACACAGACCTTAGGTAAGCAAGATGGTCGTCTTTCAGAGAAGTAGAAATCACAGAGGCGCCTCAAATGTGATGTGGTGAATTTTACTATCTTTGATACTATTATGCATGCATTGATAGATCAGGGATACATTCATCATGTCTTGACATACCTAGCTTGGGTAATTCTGAGAGTGAAACCGGTATGACATCTTGGTGTGAACCCCTTGGACATAGTGTTATTGTGAATAAAGTATATAGAGTTGTGAATAAACTTGATAGGGGAGTTATCCTTTAGAGAATTCGATGTGATATTGGGGATGGATTGGTTATCCCGACACCAAGCGATAGTCGATTGTAGAATGGAAAGAGTGAACTTAAGGACACCGAATGAGGATGAAGTAACTTTCATCGGCGAGAGGTCGAATCACCTCTCTAATGTGATATCCGTAGCCATTGCTAGAACAATGGTGCGGAAAGGATGTGAAGCCTACTTGGCCTATGTGAATAAAGTATATAGAGATTGTGAATAAAGTATATAGTATATAGTATAAAGTATATAGTGTTATTGTGAATAAAGTATATAGAGATTGTGAATAAACTTGATAGAGTTATCCTTTAGAGAATTCGATGTGATATTGGGGATGGATTGGTTATCCCGACACCAAGCGATAGTCGATTGTAGAATGAAAAGAGTGAACTTAAGGACACCGAATGAGGATGAAGTAACTTTCATCGTAAGAGTGAATCACACCTCTCTAATGTGATATCTAATGTATTGCTAAAACTGATAGTGCGGAAAAGGATGTGAAGCCTACTTGGCCTATGTGATTGAAACGGAAAAGGCAAGGCCTGGTGTATCCGATATCCCTACCGTTAGTGACTTTCTGGACGTGTTTTCGGAAGAGTTTCCAGGATTGCCTCCACAGAGGGAGATTGAGTTTGCTATCGACGTTGTACCAGGTGCCACACCGGCATCCATTACACCGTACCGAATGGCTCCAGTAGAGCTAAAGGAATTGAAATTGCAGTTGCAAGAACTACTAGAAAAAGGGTTTATTCGACCAAGTGTATCACCATGGGGAGCTCCCATGCTTTTTAAAAAGAAAGATGGTACACTTCGGCTATGTATTGGTTATAGACAGCTGAACAAGTTGACCGTAAAGAATAAGTATCTGTTACCTAGAATTGATGATTTGTTTGACCAACTGATAGGTGCAAGTATCTTTTTGAAGATAGATATGCGATCTGGGTATCATCAGTTGAGAATTAAAGATGTGAATGTGCAAATGACAGCGTTGAAGATGCGATATGGACATTATGAGTTCCTTGTAATGCCATTTGGTTTGACAAATGCCCCAAAGGCTTTCATGGACCTAATGAATCGTGTTTTCTGACCGCATGTGGATCAATTTGTCGTAGTGTTCATAGACGACATTCTTATGTATTCAAAGGAATGAGAAGATAATGACACACACCTTCGAGTAGTGTTAGAGACTTTGAGAAAAGTCAATTGTATGCGAAACTGAGCAAGGGTGAGTTTTGGTTGAATGAAGTGTCCTTTCTTGGGCACATAGTATCAAAAGAATGAATCCGAGTAGATCCAAACAAAATAGAAGTGGTTGTTGATTGGAAACCACTAAGATATGTTACAGAAGTGCGTAGTTTCCTAGTACTAGTAGGTTACTACAATCTGCCATAGGTTTGAGTAAAACAATTTGCCACAAGCCTAGCTCTGTATCTCTCAACACTTCCATCTGCTCTACTCTTTATCGTAATCGCCCATTTGCACTATACAACCTTTTTTTCCCTTGATAAATCTACAACCTCCTAAGTTCCATTTTTTTAAGGCATTCATTTCTTCAAACACTACTAGTTTCCAACTTGGTTCATCCAGTGCTTTTTGAATATTTCTAGGTATCACAAGTTTTGAAATATTTGTAGTAAATGCTCTATAGTTTTCAGAAAGGGTACCATAGGAGATATATTTGACAATAGGATGCTTGGGGAAGGCCTAGGTTCCTTCACAGAAAGGAAATGGGAGTTCAAGTCATGGTTTTGTGCGAGAAACGAGTTAGGATGGAGTTCGAGTTTAGATTCAAGTTTAGGTATAGATGGTACACTTAGATTGGTGACAAGAATAGGAATAGAAAGAGAAGAAGGAATACCTGAGGCATTTAGAGAGCCATCACCCAAGGCTTTAGGTTGACAATGTACTTGGATCATCGAGTGGTTATTACTTCTTCCAATGACCTTTTTCCTGGAATAAACCATAGGCTCAAGATTTCTTTTATTTTTTTTATTTGTAGTATTTCTTCTTCTGAGGGACCAATTTCAGATTCGGATTTAGTAAACTTAGTTTCCTTATTTTCTTTTCCAAGAGAAATATCAACGATTATACTAGGCAAAGGTTCAAAAATTTCCCAAAAAATTTGGTTCCACTAGTTCCTCCTCCTGAACTAAATTTTTGGTAAAATATGAGACATTTTCCATAAAGGAAACATCCATAGTCATGTAAAAATGTTTTGTGAGGGGATTAAAGCATTTGTAACCCTTTTTATTAGTAGTGTATCCTACAAAAACACAATTTTCTACCCTTGGATCTAATTTAGATCTTAACCTTTTTGGAATGTTCACATATACAGTGCAACCAAATATCTTCAAGGGCAATTTAGAGTTGATTCGAGATTTTGGAAATACATTTTTCAAACCTTTGTAGTGGTATACTTCAAAACCTTTGTAGGCATCCCCCCACAAGTATTTTGGGATATTCATGTACCGTGCTACTTCTAACAAGTGTTTATTTTTAAGTTCAACAATTCCATTCCGTTCATGGGTATCAGAACACGTGGATTGGTGTAAAATTCCTTTCTCATTCAAAAAGGCCTCCAAAACTTTATTAAAGTACTATGTTCCATCATTAGATCTAAAAATACTAATTTTTGTTTGAAATTAGATTTCAATCATTATGTAAAAATCTTTACAAATCCTTTGTACTTCAAAATTTTCCCTCATTAAATATAACCAACAAAGACGAGTGTGATTGTCTATGAAAGTCACATACCATTTTTTTCCTGAAACATCACTATGAAAAAGATAAAATGGTTTTGATGCATAGTAGGGTTTTGGAATGTAGGGTTTATGTTGACTCTTATCCAATAAACAACTTTCGCATTGAAATGATGAAGGATCAACCTTCTTAATTAACACTAGAAGCTGATTTTTTAAATAAGAAAAACTAGGATGGCCTAATATGTAATGCCAAACCATTATTTGATCACGAACAGAAAGAGAACTGATACTACATAGTCCTTAAGCAATTTTATTACTAGGTAAAGTGTCCTTGAAGTAATAGAGACCATTGATCATCCTAGCACTGCCAATCATCTTCTCTAAGCTTCGGTCCTGAAAAACACAATGAGATTCATAGAAGATGATACAACAATTGGAACCTTTAGAGAATTTGCTAACGAACAAGAGGTTGAAATCAAGTTTAGGAACATGGAAGACAGATTTAAGATCTATTTCCTCATAAATTTTTATCAAACCTTTTCCTCCAATAGGTGAGAAATTACCATCAACTATCCTAACCTTTTTATTTCTAGCACAAGGAAAAAAGGATTCAAATATGTTTGAGTAATTGGTCATGTGGTTAGATGCTCCAGAATCAATTATCCATGGAGTAGATTTAAAACGACAAGATATAGCATATAATTCATTACTTGTGTGTGACACAGAAACACTAGGAATACCAAATACTGAGTTGGATTTCAATAATGCAAGAAGGTGCTCCATTTGCTCCATGGTAAAGGGGTTGGTTTCAGCCTCATTTGCAGTAGGCAATGCTCAGCCTTGATTTTTCTTACCACCTATTTTTCCTTTCCAATTTTCTGGTTTCCTATGGATTTTCCAACAATTCTCATGGGTATGGCGAGGCTTGTTGCAAAAATCACACCAAACTCGTGGTTTTTCATATGTTGAAATGAAGGGCCTTTGTCCACTTGTGGTAACCAAGGCTGAACCTTCAATAGTAACTCCAAGTCCTTTCTTTCCCAACATCACATTCCTCCAACTTTCTTCTCTTTTAACTTCTGAAAAAACTTCACCAATTGAAGGAAAGGGTTGTCTTCCAATAATTCTCCCCTTTACCTCATCAAACTCAACATTAAGGCCATCCGAGAACTTGAAGATTCTATTGTCCTCCATGGTCTTTTTATGGTGACTTCCATCCTTGGTAGATTTCCACTCATAGGTGTTGAAGAGGTCAAGATCTTGCCAAATCTGTTTCAAGGAATTAAAGTACTTTTTGATGTTGTCCTCCTCTTGTCTTATCTCACCGAGTTTGAGGGTTAATTCAAAGATCTGTGATTGATTCCCTATATCAAAATACATTGGATTTACATTCTCCTGACTCTTGTCTTTGTTGGATGCATATGGTGGAGTAATATCTTCTTCTATAGAGTTCACGAGCCATGTCATCACATAGATTCTCGGCATCCCATGTTGCATACTGCATAGTTCGGGTCATCCCCGCTGTAGGAGCCTCTTTTTTTCACTGGCCGTAGCCCATCTTTCATCAGTCCCTCTCAATATACATTCGAAATGATTTGACTCCATCTCGTAAGTTATCACCATCCCCAAGTGAATCAGCAGTTTTATCTGGATGCAGTGAGATCTTATGTTTCCACTAATATTTGAAGAATCAGTGATGTTGGGATTGTTCAAAGGAGGCTAGGGAATAATAGTGGACTTCGTTGAAGTTTTTGACATGGTTTTAGAAGGAGCAGGAATTGAAAAAAGTGGAAGAAGGAGGGGTTTCAGTAAGCAAACCGTTGGCTTTGATACCAACTTGAAAAATAGGGTTTCACATAAAGAACTATGTACATTCATTGAGATTATTCTCTTCTTTATAAAGTTTACAGCAAAGGCACAAATCAGGAAACTAAATCACTTATTTTAGGAAAGAATAAAAGAGGAAGAAGGATGGATTTCAGAAAGTTAACCGTTGGCTCTAATACCAACTTGAAAAATAGGGTTTCACATAAAGAAATACATACATTCATTGAGATTATTCTCTTCTTTATAAAGTTTACAACAAAGGTACAAATCACGAAACTAAATCATCGATTTTAGGAAAGAATAACTCCTAATAGTCACTTTCCTAAATATGTAAAAAAAATTAACATTTAAATTACTAATTTATAGCACTAAAAAAATATTGTCTTCCAAACCAGTTTCAGCTTTCCAACACAAATCATGCTTTTAGGACACAAATCCTAATAATCTCCAATTTGTCCTAAAATAGATGTGTCGACATTTCCTAACAAATTCTTCCAAGTGTTTATCAAACATGCTCACATCTTGTGAAATATGAACTAATTGATTATCGCAAAAAAAAAAAGTTTAAATAAATTTTCAAAATTAAATGACTATTATTCCTAAAACGTGGTCTAAATTCTCCCACTATTATGCCAACATTCTTATTCCATCATCCACTTTCGTCATGTATTCCCCACTAGAAAATTCCTTATAGTGGCTAAAACTCTACAAAGAAAGACAAACATGATTAGTTGCTTTGGAATCAATCATTTATGATGAGGTATCATCCTCTACTAAGCATGTTTCAAGTACTAGTAAGTCATATTTACTCTACTTCTTGTTTAGTTCCTTGAGATACTTGTTGTAGTTCTTCTTTCGGTGGCCATCTTTGTTATAATGGAAACCCTTTTCCTTTAGATTTTTGGTTGAAGCTTTAGTCATTTTCTTTGCCTTTTATTTGTTATCATTTTGCTCGTCTTTCCCTTGGTTATTGTTCCTTCATTTGTTCTTGGAAGAACTGTTTACAGTAGTAACATTTGCTTCTCCTCTATTTCCTTTATTAAGGAATTCAAGTGAGGTTCATGCTCATCTCATCTGTGACATAGTTTCTTTTGTATTGTTGTAACATAGGGGAAGGACTTTTAAAGATTATCCCAACTTGGGTAGCTTTATCGATTTGTGCACCAGTGATTTCAGCCTCATAGAGGTGCACTATCATGTTAAAAACATGTGCATGTATCAAAGAACCATTCTTCATCTTTTATTCGTAAAAGCTGTTATAGCATGTAGGAAAGTCTTTTCAAGGGAGCTCTAAACATGGCTTCCAAAGACTACGTTATCTCATAAGCAGTTCCATCTCTTCATGTTTCTTACAAAGCACATTGCCCACACAAACTACCAGATATAGTTCAAAGTCATGGTATTGATTACTGACTCACGTGCAGGGTCCTAAGGTGTATCGATCTGGTTCAATCGATACGCAAATTAAGATAAATAAAAAGGTAAAAAATTATAAAAATATTATATAAACAATTAGAGAAATGAGTTTCAATTAAGTGAGTAAAAAAAAAAAAAATAGATTTTTCATATATTTAATATTATTTAAATAATTATAAAAGCATTTGTTAAAAGAATTATAAAATTAGAACATAATTGTCAATATTATAAAATTAATTAATTTAATCTAAAAAAATTAATTATATAAAGATAATTATAATAATAATAAATTTTTTATTGATAAAAAGTACCACTGGAATATATTAAAAGAGTTAAGTCATTTAAACAAGGGAAAATAAGCATAGACTTGCTCACCAAAGCAAGGATCCGCTAAAACCAACACACCCTGAAGCTAAGCAAGTGAGCAACCGACCACAAACCTCCAATAAATGAGAAACAAACATTGCTAATAGATTTTTGTCATCTCTCGATAGTCTTCAACCATTGCAAACTACTAATCCACTTATTCTGTTGCAAATTTAATTATTCGTCATTCATATATAACCATTTAAGTTAATAGATACACAATATAAATATCCTGTCAGATAAAATATTTTTGCTACTTTATATAAACCGTTGTAAATGCGTTGTTGTTTTATATTATAAAATATATGGTGTAGTGTTATGATAAATATATAATCTTAACTAGTGAAAAACATACATAATTGTTTCTTTCTTTTAGTTTCATGGCTTTTGCAATATATATATATATATATATATATATTCTTATCAATTTAAAAAAATAATGGTATACATGAAAATTGATTAATACTCATAAAATTATTGATAAAAATTATATAAAAAAATAATAGCACAAATTTTAGAGTTGTTTTGTTTAAAATTTGAAGTATGTATGATATAATTTTTTACTCCAATAATAATATTTAGTATTTTTAAAAATATAATAAAATTATCTAATTTTAATAAAATATGTGAAAATGATGATAAATGTATAAAGAGTATTTTATTTTAATTTTATTGATTAAATTAATAAATTATATATATATATATATATATATATATATATATATATATAGTTATATATATATAGTATATATATATATATATATATATATATATATATATATGTATATATATATATATATAACATTTTTAATACTATTTTAATAAACTTGTATTATTGTCATTAATATTACAAATAATTAGTTACTAATTACATTTAAGCCTCCTTTATCATTGAGGTCATGAGTTTGATTCCATATTGCATTTAAAAATCCACCATTTAAAAAGTATAAAACCATCGGTAAAATCCAAAATTTTCTAGATCTCGGATTTATCAAACCGATCACCGCGAATCATTCAATAAATCTGCAATTAATGACTTCGAATTTCTCGCCGACCCAGACAATGAATTCACGCTTCATACACCGCATCTGGATGCCGTAAAACGAGTTTGAGAGACATGTGATGTGACAAAAGTAACCCGCTACATGTATTCTTGTGACACATGTTGCAAGATTAGAGAGATGATGGAAATGGACGGCTTAGAGTGTGCCAAGTGTCAAAAATCCAAGGCTTAAGAACATGGATGACATTTTTGAATTCTTAATGAGACAATAAGACAAAATAGCCAATAGGAGTTATCTTCTTCCTTCAAAAAGGAGACAAATCGGTCGGAACTGATTTTGGAGATGCAAAAGAGAGTTTAGGGTTTTTTATTTTTGCAGAGAGAAGGAGCAACTTCTCTCTAAGATCTCAAATGACTGCCGATGAGTTCGGCAAGAAGGGTAAAGTGGTTCTACGCGGCCAGGCTGGCCGCTGAACCTAAGCTGAGGAGTTTCGCAACAAACTCCGAGGTGGGGTTTGATCCTATTTGCTTTGGCTCTCGCTGGCACTGTTGATGATTGAGCAAGCGATTGAGGCCGCAGAGCCGCTTGATCGGTCCCCCAAAACTGGGACCTA
Source organism: Tetrastigma voinierianum (assembly GCA_016808115.1). Taxonomy (NCBI): domain Eukaryota; kingdom Viridiplantae; phylum Streptophyta; class Magnoliopsida; order Vitales; family Vitaceae; genus Tetrastigma; species Tetrastigma voinierianum. The sequence continues at coordinate 677,153 of JAEQBH010000894.1, read as the reverse complement.
ATTGTTGGAATTCGAGCTATTTTCGATAGTTCACGACCGCTTCGGGTCGCTGCCAGATTTATGCATTAAATCATGTTTTGTGTGTATGAGGCCGAAATGGCCATGGATTTCTTGCCCAAAGTGGAACGAGGCGTCGGACGAAAGGGGCCGCGCCCAGCGACACCACTGCTTTGGGACTCACGTTAAAGGCGCCCTGCTCAGTGAATCGACCAAAAACGCCCATATGTCGTGGTGTATGAAATTGTTTGAAATGAATGGCTCGAGTTTGTTGATCAAAGAAATTAATAGGTTAATGCTTGATGTAAAGCTAACATGATGCCATAATTATAGAATATAATTCAGGTGTGCCATTGAAATGGAATAGTGGATTACCCGCAGCAAATTGGGAGCGGTTTCATCAAATTTGAATAAAATGTGGCGTGGAGTATTAATTTTTGATAATATATGCTTATCTGGAGCAGTATTGGTCGGATTGTGCTGAAATGACACATAATGCATTCATATGCACCGGTAACCTAGAAATTAGGGTGAGTACGACATGAATTAAAATAAAAACGAACATGGTTGCGAAAGGAATTTCACAGGATGATTCCTAGAGAATGGGTCGAGACGTCCAATCATCATTTTTCATGAGGACTATGATCAAGCGGAAGTTCTCCAACACATTCGCTCTAGGGGAGGGTAGTCCCATATTTTTATCTTAAACTTTGCAGTAGTGTATTTTCTCGAGAACAAGTTTTGTTTTGAAAAACAAAGTTTTCTCACATGGTTTAGCAAAATGTGAGGGAGCCTGGGTGAGGGAAGCTCTGAGATTGAACGGCATGGTGACATCTGGTATCACATATTTTTATCTGAGTGCAGGTGGTGAATGATCACAGATAGCACCCGGTGGTAGCATTTGGTGCGATCACTCGGCTATGCTATCAGAGGAACGTCATCAGTATCACGAGATGTCAGAGACGGTGATCTAACTCAGAGTACGGATTGAAGAGTGCACTGACTTCAGTGGTTTTGTGTTTTACAGCGCAAAGTATTTGAATTAGTAATTTCGTAATACGTATCGGTAACAGAGAATGTTATGAACATAGAATCCATTAATGTTAGTCGAGTATTTGATGAGTGTTCGGTTTTACACTCGCACACTCAGATATCCCCCGAATATCAGATTTATGATCGAGGTCGGCAGTAGTCGTAATGGACACCTTCGGTTTTGTAGGCAGTCACACTATGAATAACATAGATTTAAGTAATTATTCAAAAGTAGAAAAATGTAGGAAAATACTTAAAATTATAGTATCATCAAAGTCAAGAAAACACAGCACCAATAATATAAGAAAATTGAGATCCATAAATGGTTTAAAATTTTTTATTGAATTTTTATTATTTGTATTTCTGACTAATTAAATTTGTTGGCAATGACGATGGTCCAAATCAATTGAATAGTTAGTCACTAAAAATTCTTTATTAGCGATGGAAAATTTCCATCGGGAGACTTTTGGTGACACAACTTTTATCGACTACTCTACATCAGACATATTTGTTGTTAAATATTTATTCCAATAGTAAATATTAGTCGAGGAAAGTGATTTTTCTTGTAATGAATTGAGAGTTAATAGCATGAATCCCTTTCTCCTTAGCTTCATTCCAGTACTGTGAAGCTGTACTACAAGCAATATGGTGAATTACTATAATTACTATAAAAGCTTGTTAATTAAAATTACTATAGAAGTTGTAATAATAGTAAAAACTTCCCCTAAGTGGGAGCTTACAAAGCCTGAATCATCCTCGGGTAGCCAAGGATCCTTTGTAACAATTATTATTATTATTATGTTGCTTACACTTTAATGTCAAGGTAGTAAACTGTTCTTACTGGGATCAAACCTAAGACCCCCTTCCTATTCTAATATAAAATTATTAAAATATATTATTTATCAATAATAACTGTACAAATATAAATTATTTTAACCTCAATATTATAAAATTAATATTTTATGTTAAGCTTGATAATGATTTAAAAAATATTTTGGTCTTTATCTTGAAAGTTATCTTTAAATTAATTTAAATAAAATATTTTAAAATTAAAAATAGATCTTCACCTTGTTATTAAAATTACTATAATTAAATTAATTTTATTTATAGTTATAATTAATTAAAATATTTTTATATAACATTGTGGACCTTATTATTAAAAGTACTATACTTAAATTAATTTTATTTTATGGTTATAATTATTTAAAATAATAGATTAAAAAACCACCGAACATGTAGGTGAGATGGTTAGGGTCTCTCTTAGCTTAATCAATGGTCTCGAGTTCGAGCCTTGAGAATGTCGTTGTGTTTTGTGGTAGAGCTTTACCACCTCTTTGTGCTGATTCCTCGGAATACACTTCTGTCACCAGAAGTGGAACCTTGGGAAGTTAAAGGAACTCACCCTCGGGGCATGCCATCATGTTGATTCTGTAGTGCATTGTTTAGTTAATAATGCTGCAATGTACCCTTAAGTTATCAAGCCTACTCTCAAAGCCCTATCCCTCGGGTGTCACCCGTAGGGATCCCCCGGGAAATCAGAGCATAGATACAGCTTTTTCTAGGTACAAGGCGCTGATATTTAGAACAACACATTACAAGAGAAATACTAATTAAATCAATCCAGTTTTCATACCCAAAACATCATTAAATACTACAAACAATAATTAAAACACCCAATTCATTCCAAAGGGGGCTTGGTCTTCCATTACTAAATCACAAGTGACAATGATTAGTTGATCAGACAAATTCATTGAAACTGTAATCAAAACTGAATTAAAATGAATCCCAGAAAAATTTCCAGATTACATTCAAGTTCAGACATAAATGAAGCTATATATATATATATATATACACACACACACACACAAAGAGACTCGGGCCTCCCAAAAGCTCAAGAGTCGGTTAAAGTCGCCGAAGTGCCACGCACTCCACCATAGAAGCTATATTTGTAGCAGTTAAATCATTGGCGGAAAACGAAAGGCTAAAAAACACCTAACTCGAAAAAGCCCAAAATTTCTACCCGGCCAAATTTTTACCTGGCCGTATAGTCGCTGGTTATCATTTGTTCGATGTCGTGGTCTGATTTTGATGTCGCGACATTGCAATATGGTGTTGTCGTTGAATTTCCTATCTGTTTAATGTCATCATTGGTGTCGCTACATTGGAATTTGATGTCATCAATCTTATAGCCCTGTTCTAATGTCGCAACTTTGAGTTTTTGATGTCGGATCAATGTCGCGACATTGGACTTAGTATGTAAAACACATGAAAAACTCAATTTTTCTGAAATGGGTAAAATGGTACTTTGCCGCAATAAAGATGGGGAAACCGAAATTTTTCTAGATCTGGGATGACAAATGTGAATTCTCACCGTTGAATTCATTCATGAAATCTAATTACTTCCGCCACTCCTCACAATTCGAGATGGTCGGAATTTCATCGCTTTTCGAGACATCGCAAGGTTTCGTCACATTATGAGTGCGCCAAGCATGATCTTGTGGATGCCACATGACTCAGATGGGCAAGGGCATGGTATGAGAGCCATGTGGTGTGGCTTTATGCCATCTAGGGCATGCGCTCATGGGACATACGCACTCCTCTCGGGTTGAAAGGCCTATATTAGAGTCATGTGTCAAGTAAGGGAGACAACAACCAATGAGGAGATATTTGGAGAAATATCTTAGAGGGAAAAGAACAATTCGGTGGAGAATAAGGAAAAGAAAAAGAAAAGAAAAGGAAGAAAGAAAATCAAAAGAGAAGAAAAAAAACAATGCATGGGAAAAAAAAAAGGAACGACACTTCCCTTCACGATCTCTGACTACCGACAGTCAAAACTCATCGGAGCAAGAGGCAAAGTTAGTCTACGCGATACAGGCTACGTGTGGGTAACGAAATCCGAATTTTTCATCAAAGTTTCAAAAGGTATGGGTTTTCTCCTACACTGGTTCCTTTTCACTTAAGGGTTGTAAATGGCCGTATGGTATAGCCATAACCATGGGACTGAATTTTCTAACATTGGGACTATGTTTGGACAGTTTAGGACTCGGTTGTGAAGGTCGGTATCCGAGCTGGTTATGGGTTTTGGAACGGTTGGAAAATGCATTTCGGGCCGGTTTTGGCTCTGGGATTGCTGGAAAATGCATACTGGATTTTGTGTGTTATTTTCCAAAAGATGAAATTTCTGGACTGAGTCCAAATTATCACCGGAACACTGGGCTTGTGTGAACTATTTTTTTGGTGTGTTATTGTCGAAAAATCAATAACATGCTGAATGTGTTGAAAAATATGTTGATATATGAGTGTTTAAATATATTAGCAAATGAATGGATGTAAAATTATGTGTGCTTGATATAACTATCCATGTAATACTTATATAAAGTACCTAAAATGTAAATGTTTCATGTAGTTCCTTATACATGTACAGAGGGCTACTTACTACATTTTTGCATTGCATATGCACTGAATGCATTGTGTCAGTGTGTGCAGCTGGTTATGATCATTCATCATTCTCGTGAACGGGTGATGAACTCTTGTGAATGGGACAACGTCCAAAATGAGTCCTTTGGCGTATTGTATTAAAGAAAAATACATGTTGTGGGTACAAGAAGGCGATGATATCTCCCTCAGTGAAAAACCTTAAGAGTTAAGTGCTAGATAAGATTATCACCGCGGTGAAAGTCATCGTGAAATGTTAATAGGGGGAAGGAGCGTAACACTCAAAATATACCCCAATGCTGAGCAATACAAACAGGTATAAAATATGTTAAATTGGGTCAAGAAAATGACATTTTTATGAAAAATGGTAAACTAATTTTATTGCAGAGAAGCCTAGTGAAAATTAGATCCGACATGACGAACGGATTCACGCCACAAGTGGAACAACCTGCCTCATGAATGCAAGGATTCTTAAAGTTTCTCGCCAAATTTCGACCGTCGGAATATTTTACTTATTGCGGGATAAGTCGCAAGTGATTTTCGTAGACTTAGGATTTTTACGAAATCTTTAAGTCGTGAAATGACATGAGCTTAAGTTCATTTAAAATAAAGTGAAGAAATAAAAATTTCGTGTGGAAAACGGACCCACGAACACAATATGAGCGTGGATCCAATAATAATAATAATAAAATAAGAATACAAAAAGAAAATGAAAAGTTGGTCTCAAACGAAAAAGGGGAGGCTCGGGGAGAGAGAGAGTGTTTTTGAATTTTTTTTTTTCGCTTCTCTCTTCGATATACGGAGTTTCGACCGTCGGAATTCGTCGAGCCAAGAACGAAAGTTCATCTACTCGACGAGGGCTACACGTGAGTACCAAAACACGGGATTTCGCCGAGAATTCAAGTAATATGTTCGGAAAATCCTAAGGTTCGGTACTTTCTCAGATCTCAAGGGCGCTCGACTACCAATTGGATCTGACCAAAGATTGAAAGCTGATCCACGCATCGCAAATACGCGCCATGGTACTAAAATCTTGAGTTTAGTCAACCCACGAGGCAAGGGAATCTTCCTACTGAAATATTTATTTTCAAGACAAAGTCATGTAATGGTGCATAGGCTGTTTCTGGGCCTAATAGTTTCTGCAGGATTTAGTCCCAATATTTGGGACCTAATAGAAATATTTCAATTTGATTTCAAGGTCCGATCAGACAAGGATATAAATATTAAAGAATAAGAATATATATGAATGGTTGTGAATAATATGAATATAGGAATATAAGGAAATGAATATATATAACCATATGAGATTAGAAGTATACAATTAGACAACACATGCTAGAAATGCACAAATGATAGGGAAAATAGTTACATGTATGGTAAAGAAATTATGAATACAAGAATTGAAGTTAAAAGATATATGAAAAATGCAAAAAGATACAAATATGGTTGTATATATATTCTAGAACACCGGTAAATGGTCAATTATTCTAAATATGAGATATGTATTGAACATAAAATATACATGGATCAGTTCGCTAACCTGGTGTGTGGATGATAGGCATGCCTATAAATACAGCCATCGCAGCGATAAGGCCACTACGTATATCGCAGGCCCCGCTTGTCAATGACATAGATCCCAGCTTGATCACATTATAGCGGTCCCGTTCGGGGTCAATACATGGCATAGGGTCACCGCCTCGCATGACGGCGGGCCTCTGCAGAAGATAGATCACCGCCTCGTATGCGCTGGATAGTGGGCCCCGTACATACGCTGATGCTTCTCGCGTATCCTCTTCTAAGGTATCTGCGGCGCTGAAACCAAAAAGAAAAGCTCTACGCATATGCAAATGAATGCATGTAGAACATATGACATGATATGAGAAGACAAGACCCATATGTATGATAGGGCATACAATATAAAGAATAAGCAAAGTAAAGTACAAGACAGAGATATGAATACACAAAGATAATATGAAAAGCACATAGCATGAAAGTGGTATGAAAAGGACAAATAATTGTGTTATAATTAAAGAGGTATGAAAGTGGTTGTACAATACATGAAAGTATATAGAACGTTATATTAAAGATATAAAAGGAGAAAAATATATGACAAGTATACAAGTAAGGAATAAAGTCACGATAATTTAAATGGCATATGACATATTATATGAAAGTACAATATATGAAAAGTACAAAGAGGCAGGGAAAATCATAGGAAAGTATAGTATATGAAAAAGTACAAGATGAAAAACATAGTAGATCGACAAATGACGAGATTCCCTCCTCGACGACCACAGTGAATGCCAATTCTATAGTCGAGTGAAAACGCAAATAAAGTATATGACAATATAAGACTGTATATAAGAAAATATATGATGTAATAATATAAAGAATGAACAAAGATACATGTAATAGCGTAGTAGCTCTTACACACAAAGAGACAATGGATATAGTGCCAATAAGAAATGATATGTAAATAAAGGGATATAGAATGTAATGTCGCTAGAAACCCAAAAGATGAAAGACTAGAAACAAAGAAAGACATATGCAAAGTATACAAAAGGTACCGTATAAGGAAAAGTATAATATGAATGTGGAAAGAGCAGGATGATAAGATAGGGTTATATGGTGCTATTTGAGATATGAAAAAGGAGCAGCATAGTAATGATACCTAACATGCAGTGAAATGAACATGAAAGATAGGAAAGAATATGATACAGAAATAACATATAAATAGATCAAGTATACAATGAGGCAAATGACAAGAAAGAAAAAGTATATGTGATATATGAATGATACTTCGATATAACATGTGTCTGAACCATTGGTCATGACTGATGATAAGGATATTTAGGTGTCAGTCAACATAACAGCATGATCCTCCGATGGTGGTGGGCGATCATCCGATTTGACAGTCCGCTTGACACTTCAATACGAAACGTCACAATGAACAGTTTCAAAGAAGTTAAGACGCCCAAGAAACATGATCCACGATAAACATTACGCACGATGGCGATAGAGAACATAAACGATATCCCGCTCAGAACGCACATGATGGTGTCCACGTCCAACGATGATAATATCCAACCGAGTCCGTCCCCCGGTCCCACTTTATATAAAATGTTAGTTTGTAACAGTGAACTGTGGTAATAGCACGGGCATGGACCTAGTGCATGGGCGTGCATAGAATATAATGAATGTCAGCCAAGTGGTGGTATGTACAATGTATATGTAAAAGAATTTTGTTATTGATGTAAATTGAAACATGAAATGAGAAAACAGTGGACAAAAGTCGCCGAGAAAAAGGTTAGCACCCAGTCAATATGTGACACCATCGCTACACCCCACGCCGGGCTGGGGCCGCTGCTACGTGAGGAGACCCCGGCAGAAAACTCAGAAATTTCCATAGTAAGTGCATAAATGCATAAACACATGGATTTGAAAATAAATGAACAATGGAGGTTTATCCTAAATGAAGTTTTGATTTATAAAACAAAAATTTTGGAAAAGGGTCATCGATTAAACATCAATGACTCGCTTTTTTCTACACTCGCATATGCATGTGTGAGGGAGTCGCTAGACTCCGAGACATGGGCATGATGAGTCTCATCTCATCTGCGACATGTGGTATTCCAACAGAGGATTGCATATTCTATGTCACATGATTTGATTGCGGTATCAGAGCAGTAATCTTTAGCGGAGAGTAAACTCAGAGTTATTCTCTACCGGGGCACGCTTACCCCGCCGTGGGACCCCTTTGTGCAATGTGGTAGACATCGTGAACTACACAGACGAAATGATTACGAAGAAGGCTGACATGTGGCCTTGATAAATCATTTTGTAAGAAGTTCTTAGGACAAACTAGTTCTAGCATGTATTTTGCATAAAAGAATCAATTAAATTCTTTTCGACTATCACAATAAGGCCTGCATGTAATAATGGGTTAAGGTTGTGGACTGACTCTTACTGACGGTATTTAAGTGTATTATTATCATATTTTTAGCTTAAATATGAATAAATGGGTCCCGGTGAAGGGACGACCAGTGGTACCCAGTAACTCAAAGGTCTGATTTTAGTGATTGGTACCAAAGACAAAGACCAAGACTATATGTTCTGTATAAGAGTGTTGTAATAAACTCTTATGGACTATTGTGATATAGTTGTATATTGAGGATATGGATAGATGGACCCTATGTGGTCATTACTACTTCTGTTGAGGCCTTAGATGGGTTATAGATATACTGTTATACAAGTTATATATTAGGTAGAGCTCCTCGAACAAAGGAGACTCTGCCCGATTTTTGTGAAAATATGGATTCCAATAAATAGGACACAACAAAGGTGGTATTGGCTGATCTAAATCCACAGAATTCTATGGTCACGCAAGACAATCTGACCCCGGCTCGGGGCATCATAGCTTAGTATCAAAGCTTAGGTAAACGATTACCTAGAGAGCTCGAATGTGGGTATCCACAAGTAATTCCTGTAACAAGCATAGCTTAGTAACAAAATTTAGGTATACGAATACCTTGGACTATTGGACAGGGGTTTTATTAAACCGAGCACATCACCTTGGGGCGCTCTAGTTTTGTTTGCTAAGAAGAAGGACAAGACCCTTCGACTCAGGTATCACTATCGACAATAATGTGGTTACGAACAATAATCTAGATCCGTTACCAAGATTTACTACTGCTCTGATCACCGAGAGGGGCGAGTCTACCCAAGATAGACCTTCGTGACCTAAGTATCATCACTAAGAGTTAGTGGAGGCAGATATCCCTAAGACAACGCGCATGACTAGCATGGAATTTCTTTGGAAGTTCACAAAGGATGCTTATTTCCGGGCTTAACGAATGCTCCAGCGGCATTCATGAATCTCATGCATAGGGTATTCCAACCCTACTTAGATTAGTTTGTTGTAGTCTTTGTGGATGACATTTGACTAAGGAGGAGCATGAGGATCACTTGAGGATTGTTCTCTAGGCCCTCAAAGCACATCAGTTGTATGGAAAGCGGCAAAGAAGTGCGTAGTTTCGCTTATCGAGGTGAGATTTTTGTGACATGTAAAGTGTCGCTTCTAAAGTGTATCAAGGATCCTGAGAAGGTCGAGGTAGTTATGAGTCGAGAGGCCAGCCGGGCCTTGAGATACAATTGCTAGATCGCGCAGTATTACAGAGATTCATCGAGGACTCTCCCGACAGATGCACTTTATGACGAGATCACCAAGAGGTTAAATTCGAGTGGAATGACCTATGAGAGAAGGCATGCCAGGAATTGAAAAGGAGGCTTACTACAACTCCTATTATGATACTCCGTAAAAGTGATTAAAGGTAATACGGCAGATTACGATAGCTCAAGGACGGACTCGATGCTGCTTGGTTAGGTCCTGGGAGTAGTAGCTTATGACTTCACTGTGCATTACCATCCCGTATAAATGTGGTATCGACGCCGTCAAATTAAAAGTCACGAGGAAAACTAGCTAGTGTAGCTTCCCGAGAGTGGCAGATGCTCGAGGTTGTAAGACATTTTGGCCACGCGATAAACAAGCTCGTAGGTGTCTCAGTGGAGTTTAGCGCCATGCCTCCCTACTCGGGCAGCGGATTTGAGTCCTAAGGGCAAGACGTAGATAGTGTCCATCGTGACCAGTAATGGGCCAAAGTCAGGATCTAAGGTCGGGCTATTCACATAGATGGTAGTCTTTTTTGGCATGAGGACGGGTCGTGGTTCCTCACGATAAATATGAGAGGAGATCCTCAAGGGAGCCCATTTTCTCGACAGGTGCATCCATGTGGCATGAAGATGTACTATGATCTTGTCGCAGATACTGTTTTTAGACAAGAGACATTGCTAGGACTTTGTTCGATGATATCTCTGTAATATTGTGTAAAGGGCTATAATTTGTATTAAGAGGCTACCCAAATGCCACGGGGTAGCAGAGCGAAGCTGAACATATCACTATTATTCTTAGACTCACTTGCAATGACATCGTGTAAGCATGATGTGGTGTGGGTGATAGCTGAATCACTCACTAAGCTCCAAGACATTTTTCTCGTCAGCTGGATGACTTTCACACTAAGAATCTCTCGCCACAGTTATGACTGGTGAGATTGTCCAAATGTACATGGAGTGCGCCTTTATCGTATCGACCGTGATCTTGTAGTTTATGGTCACTCGAAGAGTTTGTGAGAACCATGGGGAGCACGCTGATGATAAGCACTTTTCATCCACATATGACGCACTTTACTGAGAGAACTATATAGTTTTTGTATGACATGCTACTGAGTATGTGTCCTGGATCTCATAAGTAGTCAGAGGAGCATTCGCTCTTGGTAGAGTTTTCCTATAACAATGTAGCTTATCAAAGTAGCATAAAGATGGCACCTAAGAGGCTTTATAATGAGAGGCTGATCGACTCGATTATTGGATGAGTGGAGAGATCCATCACAAGTCCTAGTTGATTATATTACCCGAGAAGGTGGATTTGATACCTAATCGTCTCTCTCATGGCTCGGGATCCCAAGAAAAGAGCTGACCGACTGCATCGACGCCGACCGTAGGAGTTTGAGGTAGGTGATCACGCCTTCTCGAAGGTGATTCCTAAGAGAGGGAGGCCAGTTCTAAGAAGCTGGTTATCAATGATATACATCAAGCCTTCAAGATACTCGAAGACGGTGGGTACAAATTATATCGCTGGCACACGCCAAGTTTATCGAGTGTCCATGAGGTATCTATGTCTCCATACTCCTAAGCACTCAAAATCCAACTCATGTAATGGATCAGCGAAGTTGGTTGTTGATACTGATGGACCTTCGAGAGTGACTAAAGCTTTATTGGTGACAGTCAGAGTAGTTTTTGTGACGCAAGACTGTGAGGCTGGTAAAGGTGTTATGACACCACCAAGGAGTGGAGGAAGCAACATGGGAACGTGAGGACACGATGCGTGCCACCTATCATTTCCTATTTGAGAATGAAGGAACGCAGCTTGACACTGAATAACACCACAGGGCATATGTGATTGTATGTATATAAAAATTTCGGGGACAATTTTTGGCTGTGTATGGAGAGAAATTGAACCTGTGGAAAATTCAATTTTTTGAAAAGCAAACCAGACTTAAGCTCAATAATATAGGTGGGTGAACCAAATTTTTCAGATCCCTGATGACTCCAAACGTGACTTCACCAAAGAATCTCTGCCTCACTACACCCAATGATTCTGGTTTAATCTGAGATGGTCTCAATTCCCCCACGTTTTGAGGCACTGGCAGTTCTGATCACATGAGTGGTGCTACATGGCATGACCATGTGGATGCCACATGACACCTTAGGAGGTGGGCACATAGCATGAGAGCCATGTGGTGTGGCTTATGCCACCTAGGGCATGTGTCCATGGGACACATGGCACTAGGTTGAATGGATCATATTAGAGCCATGTGTAAAGTAAGGGAGACAACAACAAATGAGAAGATATTTGGAGAAATATCTTAGGGGGAAAAGAACAATTTAGTGGAGAATAAGGAAAAGAAAAAGAAAAGAAAAGGAAGAAAGAAAACTAAGTACAAAAAGGGAAAAATAAAGGTGTGGGAAAAAAAAAAAAAAAAGGAACGATATTCTTCCTTCACGATCTTCTCGAATAACCGATAAATAAACTGGTCGTAAAGAAGAGGCAAAGCCAGATACGCGATACAATACATGTGGTTACCAAATTCAATTTTCATCTAAGTTTCAGCGTAGGGTTTTCCTACATTGGTTCCTTTTCACTTAGTTGTAAATGGTCAGATGGCATACCATAACCATGGGACTGAATTTTCTGACATTCGATCGTTGGACAGCTCAGACTGTCAGAAAGCTCAGATCCGAGTTGGTTATGGGTTTTGGAACTATGGAAAATGCATTGGGCCTAAGCTGGGTTTCTTGGATCGTCAAAACGCATTTGGACTTGTGTACATTCTAAAAGATGAAATTCTTCGGACTGAGTCCGCATTATCGTCGAGAATGACTAGTTTGTGTGGACTATTTTTGGTGTGTTATTGCTGAAAATTGAATAACATGCTGAATGTGTTGAAAATATGTTGATATATGGGTGTTTAAATATATTATCATGAATGGATGTAAATTATTTGTGTTTGATATAATTATCCATGATACTTAGTATAAAGTATGGAATGTAAATGCTTTGGGGTGAAGGTCTCTTATACATGTAACAGATGAGGTACATGTAATGGCATTTTGCATTTGTATATGCAAGACACCGCATTGCGGTTAGGTGTGTGTGCATGGTTATGATCATTCATCGCCTCGTGAATGGGGCGGTGAATCCCGCGAATGGGACAACGTCTAAAATGAGTCTCATGGTTGCCTAGCATGAAAAATACGTGTGCTGGGCATAGCAAGAAGGGATAGATACCCCCTCGGGTGAAAAACCCAGTAGTTGTGGTTAGACATGATCATCGGTGGTGAAAGCTTGTAAAAATGTTGGGAAGGCGTGCGGCATCCTGCGGTGAAAACCCGAAAATCCGTGGCCCACAAATGCATAAACACACGGGATTTTACTAAATAAATGAACATTAGAGGTTTATCCAATGGGTTTTGATTTATAAACAAAAGATTTTGTCAGGAAAAAGGCCATTGGATTAAATATCACGACGTGTTTTTCACACTTGGCATATGCATGTGAGGGAATTGTTAGGGCTCTGACATGTAAAGGATGAGTCTCATCTCATTCATGACATGTATTCCATGTTAGGATTGCATATTCTCTATGTGGAAATGTGATATGATGTGATCAAGTGGTATTGTATGTCCAATTAGTTGAGAGGAAACTCTTGTAGGAGTTATATTCTCTATTTGAGTATCGGCTTCACCCGATGGGACCCCATCGGCAATCGAACAAAGGTTTCAGACGAGGTTGTGCTTACAAAGAAGAACGACATGTGGCCTTGATAATCCTTTTATAAAGTGCTTTAGGACAAACTAGTTCTAGGCATGTATTTCAGGTATAAAAGAATTGTAATTAAATCTTTTTACTATTGCCAATATGGCTCTGGGTATGTAATAATGGTAAGAGGGTCGATCCGCCTACGGATCAGATGATAGTATTATTATCATATTTTCAACTAAAATATACTATCAGTCCCTATTAAGTGGTGGATGGGAGGTGGTGCCGAGTAACTCTGTCCACGAGTAATTGGCACCTCGATCCCATCAAGACTATATATATGTATAAGAGTGTTGTAATAAACTCTTATGGACTATTGTGATATAGTTGTATATTGTGATATGGACACGGACCTTATGTGGTCATTACTACTAAGCCCTAGATAGTCGGATATACTTATTATATAGGTTGTATATCAAGTGTAGCCCTCGAACAAAGGACTCGCCCGATTTTGTGAAAATATGGATCCCGATAAATGGAGTACAACAAAGGTGGTATCGATTACCCGAATCCATTGTGAATTCACGGCCGACCGGTCACAACGGACTCGCTCGCGCCACATGGGTATTTGAATGTTTCAACTTGGCTTCATGTCGCGGATCAGAACTTGATGTCGTAACATCGATGTGATTTCGCGACATTCTTCAGCCAATGTTGCGACATTGCTGTTTTCTATTCTATCCACTTCTTCCGATGTCGCGACATTGGTTTGATCTCACAACATTCCTTGGCTAATGTCGCGACATTAAGTTTCTGATCACCGTTTACTGCTTTCTTGCTGATTTTTGCTTCTTTTCTCTAAATTCCTGCAAAATACAAATATGGGTGAAAACTTCATAATTTTGCATTAAATTCAGCTTTTAAACCTTAAATATACATGAAAAATGGGCTTAAAAATATATGAGTTTTAGACTCATTAATAACTCTTTTAATTGAATTACAAACTACCCATCGTCCCATCCCTTCTCCGATGCAAGGGTGGGACTGTGATGGATGATGTAATGGTTTGGGTATGTTAGATATGAGTTTGTGGTAGTTAAGAGGTATATGATGTAACTTTGAGGGGTAAGGGACAGGTTTGGTTCCAAAAGTTATAGGGCTTATTAAGGTTTATATATGATGAAATTAATGTCTAGAATGAAGGATTTTAGGTTTGGAAATGTTTGGGTTTGATTTGATGCAAAACGGCGTTGTTTGAGCTAATATGCGGTTTTTGGGATTTTCTAAGGTAGGTTAGGGCTATGAACGAATTTGGGGTTTCTCTAAGGTTATAGATGATAGTAGTTATGTTTCTATGGTGAAACAAAGTATATGGAAAGGTTTTAGAAGCATAGAATTGGATTTGGAAAGTTTTGGGTTGTGGTTGGAGAATTGGATTTGGAAAGTTAAAAAGAAGATGATGAGATGAGTTAAGGTTGTAGGAAAGATACTGATTTCGTCACCTGTTCGTTGGACCAAAAGACATATACAAATTTATGACACTATTAACAAAGGACTATTATCTAATCCCCAGCAATAGTCCCATGAAACTTGTTGATTATATTTCCTTGCAAGTATACTGGAGAAAATGGTTTCAAGAATAGATACATTTCTTTTTCTTTAAGTGTTGATCCATGGATTCTACAAGTGCACAGTGTCTAACAAGTAATAAAGTGGATTTTAAATTTCGTATATATCGATCCCACAGAGATCCCAAGAATTTTCAATCAACTACCCCGACTACTAAGCTCTATACTATTTGGACTATGATGGACAATTTGAATCACTTCAAAGCCTTAAAATAACAATGAAAACTAAAAGAATTGAATTAATAACAAATGAATTGAATACCGAAATAATGAAATGACAAATTTGGGGATTGAATAGCTTATCTATAAAGGGAACATTGAAAATAAAGCTATTGTGAAGAATCAATCTACAAATCAGGCCGTACTTTTGCTTCTCGAACCACAAGATTTTAAAACGAGTCCAAGGAATATGGTGAAATGCAGTCGGATCTCCAAACCCCATCGCTCATCATCTAACTCGACCGCTTCTTTCAAGACAAGGCTGATAACTACCTTAACTGGCCGCCTTGCTCTGCATTTTCTTCAATACTATACCCACAACCCGGGACTATAAACCCGAGGTCCTAAATTATACCATTGCAATGTATTTACACTATACCGTTTCTCTCCTCAAAATTAGAACAATTTCATTATTTCCCTTGATTGGGGATCCTCGCTTAACACTCCGGATCAATTCACTTATCTAATCGAGATGGACCGCATGTTTAAATTGATAAATCAGTTCAACCTATTCTTCGCTCCAAGTGAAAAGAGGATTTATCAATTTAATCACATGCAGCAATATTAAATCACCAATAGCGTGCTCCGCATACCATTCACTAATTGCTCATCACCGTGAATGCCTTCCTCAGGTCACCGTAGAGGGCCTCCGAAATCAGAGCTGAGACAATCCGTCTAAGGGCAAATGACACCGATATTGGGATCAATTCCACAAAATAAACAAAACCAAAGAAGTAGATTTACAAACTAAGTTCAACATCAATGAATAAAATTCGCAGAAAGATAATTTCGGATAACAGAGTCAATCTAATGAAGCCGGGTTTCTAAACCATCGATTACACCACATTGGTCATTCGATTAAGAAACCATCAGAATTAGGAAACTGTAGTTCAAACTAAAATTTTTTCTCGAATTCAAACAACTGTATTAGCACTTGAAGAAATATAACCGTGATTCAAATTAAAACTTTAACAAATAACGCTCGTATCCAAATTTAAAACAAAAATACGAATCAATCTAAATAAAAACAAAGAAAGAAAAGAAAATTAAATACGTGAGCCTTCAAAGAACCCGCATCTCTTTTTCGTCGCCAAGAGTCGCGCTCCTTCAGAGCGTGCCACATATTTATAGGGTTACGGTCGACCCTAATTTCGATGCACCTCTTTTCGACTTCGCTAATCGCCCATTTTGTTGATACCGGCCACGCATATCGACTTTTGTCGCGTAATTGTCTCGGGCTTTTATCGCAGGCTTCGTTGGTCAAAGGGCATGTCTTTAGAATCACACGCCACAACTTGATCTCGCTGCCGAATTCTCTCGATTCGGCGTCGCGATACCAATTTTGTCGCGAACCTTCGGTCTTTGCGATGTCGCGACCTCTTTGCGAGCGTCGCACCTCCGCCCGCTTCGCTGTCGCGGACCTCAAGTCTTAACATGCCGCGGCAACTGTGTCACGACCTTCTTTTCTTATATTATTGAATCGCGTCGCCGATCATTTAATGATGTCGCGATTTCTTCAGTAGGTTGATGTCACGGCTGCCTGACCTTTGTCGCCGACCTTCTTTCGCTAGAATCGGCGTCGCCACCACGAATGATGTCGAATTCCTCCTTATCGATGATGTCGCGACCTTTAGTTTCTTGCGTTTGCGTCGCTGACCGCTCGATTCGGTCGATGTCGCTTCCGTGATCCAAATGTCGCACATAAATGTTCACTGTTTATCTTCGTCGCTGGCTGCTGCGTCGCAATTCTTCATTGTCCATCAGATCAATAATTTGTCATGACTTCGAATGATGTCGCGACATCATGTCTTCTTCTTCATCAATTCCCCGTTGCTTCGACTTTGTTTTCACGCCACTGGTTACCTTCAATTACGCTTCATTTACATCGAGCTTTGTAGCTTGCAAATCTTAATATACTGATTGATATAAAGATTCAATACATCAAATCCTTTAACTTTGCGCCTCCCGCTGCACTCTTCAACTGGGCCATCAGCATTCACTGCCCACATTCTCGGGGCTTCTTTTACCGCACTCGCTTCTTTGAATTCCTCACAGACAAAGAGCCAGAAGTATTCCATATCTCGCACATTACAAATCAAAGATTTTTAGAATAAATAAATCAGGAAAAATGGACTGAAATGATGACTTTAAGCTCATCAAACTCCCTCAAACTTAAAATTCGTCATTCCTCAAGCAAAAGAAAAGAAAGATTTGTTTATTCTCAAACAAAAGGACATTTTTCTCGTTTGCTGGTGCTGCAACCAATTTAATTGGAAAAAAACTAAAATTGCATTCATTTATTGTATATTTAGCTTCAAGTCCGCATAAAGGTTAGTTTTACTAATCAGTGTATATAACTAAATTGTTGAATTTGTTTTATAAACAAGATAGGTCAATTGATCTCACAAGAGTAGGTTAGTCTTCTCTTCCTCAATTCTTAGTGAGTCAGCTAACCTCGCAGGCTCTTTCACGCTTTGATCCTCTTTGAAGGTTTCCAAATTCCATACGCTTGTTGTCTATATCGATCTCCACTAATGTAGTAAGTTCCAACCTTCAAGATCATCAAATTTTCAGCTTGTAATGTTGAGCTTGGGTAATGGTAGGATAGATGGAATTTTTAGGTTAAGATTACCCAAACTCTTTCTTCTTTCTTACTAATCGTCGCCTTCTTTTCCTTGCAACTTCTTTAGTCGATTTCCCAAACTCATCTGGGGTATCTCCTGACTCTTGTGTTTAAACTCGTTTTGTTCCAATTTCATTTGTATTTCTCATTGTCGAACTCTTTTTCCCGTCACTTTTCAGAAAGTCTAATGTTTTGTCTTTAAGCTTTCTAACACTCTATTAACTTTAGGTTAGCAACCCCATACTGGGGCTGGGCATTGTGGTACTAGGTGTCAAACACCCCTAAGAACTTAATTGTTCAAGAGAGTTAGGCCACAAGACAAAAACTTCTTCCTTTTAAGCTTTCTTTCGTTGTTTCCTCCCCGCTTTAGATATGTCCTTTCACCCTTTCTCGTATTTCTCCTTTAGTTCTCCAAAAATATACTCTGCATTTTATTTCTTCCTCCTCGAAGCTGGGTAATCGAGGTTCTTTACTAGGAGGATTAGTTATAAAGGATGGCTTGGGATTTCCAATTGCTTGCTTGAAGATAGGACTGTTGGCTCAAATTTAGAGCTAGGTGTATGCAAAAGCATATAAATAATGGTGGCTGTGAAAGGCTCAAACCCACAAGGATAGCTCACATCATTTCTTGTTAGTCAGACATCTAGATTTCGCCTGATCAATCTAACAAGTTCTAGAACTCTTGTTAACCGTGGAATAACTCTAAGATGCTCTTGGACTTACTTCGCTGATGAGATTTATTTGATCCCGTGTTCAACAAGTTCGGGCTAACTGCTTATAATTCAAACCCAAAATATGTTTTGCTCCTTCATTTCAGAGCAACTTTCCTTTAACTGACTTATCAACTTAATCAAATCAATTATGCAATTTGTGTTTCAATTCAATTATGTGCCAATTAGCCCTTATTTTTCAATTTGTTGTGTTTCAGTCTATATCCTAATCAATTAGCTAATGATATGTCATCATTTTCATTATCAGCTAATTCATCGTTATTCTTCTAACAATTAGCAAAAGTAAACACACAATTTGACTTCAAACAACACAACATCAAACAAATTTCTTATTTTATTCATGAGATTGTGTAAAAGTGAGGAATCAACAGCCGGGAATGAGGAAGAGATGGATGAGTCAATTGAAGGTTTTTTTCTTTCGATAAGTAGCAAAGATACTCGAGGATCCAGATCGGGCGGTCACAGTTCGTTGAACTCAGAATTTCATTTATGTCCTCTTCTTCGCCTTGGCACTTGCTTTCCATTTGTTCTTCAAGAATCAGCTTCATTGGTGAGACTAACTTTTTATTCAAATCATCTTGCTCACCAGTTTTATTCATTATATTCTCCATTTCAATATTAATTTAAAAAATTCGATAAATCATGTTAATCAAATCCAAGTTTTCACCCAATTTTTTCTTCGTAGGCATCATTGTCATCAAGCACCTTATCTCTATCTATCATCTTCTTCCTCGAAGTCCTTTAACAAATGACATAAAGCGAATTCCAACCCCTCGATATGCTCCTTTGTCTCGCTTCTCGCTCGCATCCCTTTGATAAGCTCTCGTGAGCTGAGAGTCTCGATCATACCGATTATTGTAGAATGATTCATATTAAGTCGCAGCCTTTTTCACAGATCTTGTCTCTTCCTCCATTTCCTTTTGAAATTTTCTTCGATGCTCTAGATCTTTAAGCCGCTCCTCCTTCGCTCAACTCCTCTTCCCATTTCGCTCTTTTCTCTTCAACTCGCTTCATACATTTCCTCTTTCTATCTTCCTCTTCCCACTGCTGATCTCTCTTTCAATCTCAAACATACACATCTTCTTCGAATTTCTATTGAATGCTCCATTTCTTCTTTCTTCCATACTTTTCGCATAGAAATGAGCATCTCCATTATTCAAGCATCTTCGGGCTCTCTGTGCAGCTTCTCCCGGTTCTCTCGAATTCGCTTCTCATCGGGGAGAGCTGCTAGCGGGGTGGTGAAATCTATAGGACTTCTTTCATCCGCTTCCATGTCCTCCGCAAAATAGAGGTGTTTCCTTCCGTCAGTGTTTCGATTTGTTCTCTGGTCTTCAACCTAAAAGTTTCCTCTTCTTTCTCGTATTCTCCTCTTCATTTCCGCACCGTCTCACCATGACCTTTTCTTCACACTTTCGCCCCGCTTATCCCAAATGTGGTTAATGGTAAAGCATCGGGGGCACTCTTTCTTCTTCTACCTAACTTCCTTCACACCACTCTTATACATAACCCGCATGGTCACCGGGTGTGGAATCAGCCTCTTTGTTTCCTTCATGATATTTCATTATGGAGTTTTCAATAATAGCCCGATTCACCTTATAGCCCTTCTCGTGATAGCATAGAAAGATGATCAAGCTTCGTTTTACCGTGCAAGATATTGCTCAGAAACTTAACTCAAGCCATAAAATAAAACCATACTGGGTTTCTTCGCGTATCTCCCCTATTGATAATCTTTTTCTCTCTCGACCTTTCCCCCATTTCACCTTGCCATATGTCGGGCCTGGCTATCTTTCACTGCTAGGGCTTTCGCTATCTTTCAGACTTTGATCCATGCTGAATTCTCCATTCTCGTACATTGCATTTATAGTCTCACCCATATGAACCCAAACCCTCTCGATTTAAAATAGAGTTCTCCCTTTCTGCCAACAAGGTTTGAGTAAAATTCTCTCACAACTGCTGCATAACCCGTTTTTTGATGTTTCATGCACTTTTTCCCACCCTTTGCTCTTATCAACTCTTCAACGGGAGATGAAATGACCGAACTTTCTCCTATAAATCCCTTTCCGCATAGTTGTTCTTCCATACGGAGTGCTTCTTCTCGAAATGAAGTCATCCTCCTCCTTCTTGTTGCCTCTCCTTTCCTTTCTCCTCTCAGCTTGTAACCGGTTGAACTTCAGTCTGCTCAGACTACGCTCAATCGTAGGTTCCGTGATGAACCCCCTTCTGTCGAGCATGCCCTCCATGATTCACCTCAGATTTGGGATGAGGATCAGAGGTCTCGACCAATAGAGAAATTGAAAGGCCGGTAGGAAGAAGTTCTGATCTAGGGTTTGTGAGATTTGAAAATCGTGAATACTACAAGTGAAAAGTTTAATTTTTTCAAGGAAAAAATGATACTGAAGGAGCTTCTCAACGCTTATAATTCAATTACGATTGTGGGCTATTTATTATTTTATTTATTTGTGCTTGTCGCGAATTTCAATTTTTGTCAAGTATTTGTGGTGTCATTATTAAATTTAGGGTAAATTAAAAGTCGCTTCGTACCGGGTAAACTTTTCTTTTGATGTCGCGACAAGAATTATTCGTGAGGACAAGTCATTCGCCGCGACATCGAATCTCATGACATTATTTAGTTTTCAGCACCACCACTCTTTGAAGGACTGGCCTTATCGCGTAATTCAACGTTCGTCAGCGACTTACTCGCCGCTGACATACCTTTCGGGTCGCTAATTCTCATTCTTCTTCCTCCAAGATCGGGATCGAAGTCATGACATCAACTTCGCTTGCGATTTTCGCCGTCACGATATAAGTTTTTGTCGCACCTAGTCTCGCAATTGCCTCAAATTTAATGAATTGCATAAATTTTTCACTATTTAACAATTCCAAGAAATTCGCATTCAATTAAATCATTCGCATACAGCAATTCAAACATGTATTCTATTAAATTTTAACAGACTTATGTGTGGAGGAACACACTCCCTTTTCAAGCCTCTCTTCCTTCCCTCGTGAATCATATGGAGTTGTACTGAGTTCGTTCCTTCGCCCGAGCCATTTCGCATAATAACTCCGCAAAATTTCCGCAGCGGATTTAATTAAACAAAATTAACTTCAAGTACTAACTAATCATTATAAGAACTAAAGAAAACAAAATCAAGGTGAATTCTAAAAAAATCAAAAGTCTAAAATCAGAACTCGAAATCTCTACGGCTGCCTCCCATCACCGCTTCACAGTCCTTGAATGGATCACTGGTTCTCTGATTCTCTCTTAATGAACCAGCTGGAGCTCTTCTCCTTTCCTCCCCGCCATAATGCTTCACCTCATTCATTGACGAAATCTTCCCCAAAGATCGGGCCTTTAATGTTACTGCTCTAAATGTAGTGCTTGACACTACTGCAGGCTGGTCCATTCTTAATTGATTTTAACTTCCCCGAAATAACTTCAACTGAGTTAAAAAGAAGAACCTGCTCTCCTACTCGAACTCTTTTCTCGTAACTCTCGATCATGCCATTTCTTTGTTTTGTCCTTATATATTCTAGCATTGTCGTAGGCTTCATTTCGCTCTTCCAAATTTCATTCAGCTTG
The DNA here is from genome assembly GCA_016808115.1 of Tetrastigma voinierianum. NCBI lineage: Eukaryota > Viridiplantae > Streptophyta > Magnoliopsida > Vitales > Vitaceae > Tetrastigma > Tetrastigma voinierianum. Next base: position 655,033 of record JAEQBH010000894.1, on the reverse strand, counting down.
GAGCAATCTTCTTCCTTTCATAGCTTTTAAAATCAAAAACAAATTTCACGGCCCACATAGCCTTTGTATTCCAATAGAGGTGATGACATGGTTTGTCAAAGACAACTCGTATGGGGACATTCCAATGGGAGCTTAATGCAACTCAGAAGCTCAAAGTGCATCATCAAGTTTGGAAGACTAATCCTTCCTGCCAACTTACAGCCTTTTCCAGATTCTTTTTAATCTCCCGCTGGAAATCTCTCGTCTGGTCTATCAGTCCGGGATGATAAGCTAGGACTTTTATATGCTTGATCCCATACTGCCATGAGTTTTGCAAATATTTTGTTTGCAAATGGCTTCCCCATCACTAATGATAGCTTCAGGTGTTCCAAATCGCTTCAAAATATTCTTTTCAGAAGAAACCAGCAAATCAGATAGCATCATTCCTTGACAAGCCAATGCCTTAACCCATTTGGAAACATAATCCATCGCTGTACAATACATACAAAGTTTCCAAATGATGGTGGAATGGTCCCATAAAATCTATTCCCATACATCAAAAATTTGCACAACCATTATACCTTTAGGGCATTTACTCACGCCGATATTTCCAATCTTTTCGCATCTATCACAATAATTTGACCTATCTGGCAAGACAATCTCGAAGATAAGGCCAATAAAATCCAGATTGGAGATTCAGAGTCGCTCTTTCTCCGCAAAAATGCCCCTATGGTGATGCATGGCATTCATTTAAGATTTACATTGTTCACTGCACACATCTTCTGATAATCATGTCAAAGACTTCTTTAAATAGCAAAGTAATATCCCGCATGTAGTACCCGCCGTCGCCCCGGAAGCTCACAGGCCGACCTGAGGAACTACTCCACAAGCTTAGGTAATTCACACACGCGATACCATGGAAGTTGAAATGACACCCAAATGCCTGTTCATCCTCGGGAAGTTCTTCAGCACTCGCCCCTTCTCGTTTCATTCTTTACCTCGACAAGCAGATCAGCCATCACATTGTCACACTTCTTTATCTTAGAATTTCCAGATCGAACTCAGAAGAGCAAAGACCACCTATCAGCCTCGTTTAGCCTTTTTGACATCGATATTTGATGGCCGTGATGGTCTCGTGGTGAACTACAACATGGATCCCAAATGTATGGCCCCGAATTTCACAAGCGAACACTATGGCTAGCATTCCTTCGGGCCAGGAATAGTTTTCTTGCGTTTCGCTGAAGGCTCTTAGCATAGTATATGGCTCGAACATTTTCTTTGCCCCAATACAATTTCCATCGCTGAAACACTGCATCACACATTATTTCAATCCCCGGGATCCCATTCTCGTGCAGCCATGATAGGTGTCGAACGACCGACCTTGATTTCTTCTAAAGGCACCAGAATCATCAAAATTAAACTCAGGTCCTTCAGCGAATCTCGTATAGTGGTCCTGGCTATCTTGAGAAGTCTTTGATGAATCTCCTATAAAATCCAAAGATGCCCCAAGAAACTCCTTATCCCCTTTACCGTCAGGAGGTGCAAGGGTTTGATAATGGAAATTTTGGATTGGTCCACTTCTAGCCCTCAGAAAGTGCAATTTATGATCAAGAACAATACCTTCCGTTAATACCATGAAATGGCATTTTTCCCAATTTAGTGCTAGCCGCTTGTCCTTGCATCTTGAAGTAATCAAGCCTGTGCTGTTCGTATTACTGTTCAAAACTAGACCCATACACTGTGAAGTCATCCATAAAAATTTCCATGACTTCCTCAACTAAATCTGAGAACATTGACATCATACATCGCTAGAAAGTAGCAGGAGCATTGCACGGCCCAAATGGCATCCTTCTGAAGGAAAAGGTACCATAGGGGCATGTGAATGTGGTCTTTTCTTGGTCCTCAGGTGCAATTGCAATCTGGTCAGAACAATACCCGGCCCAAGAACAAAATGAGGTCCTAACTGGCCCAACATCCGATCAATGAAGGGTAAAGGAAATGATCTTTCCGGTTACCGGTTCAACTTCCCAGAATCAATGCATACTCTCCATCCTGTCACTGTTCTTGTTAGAATTAATTCATTTCTTTCATTGCGGATCATAGTAAATCCACCTTTCTTTGGAACCACATGGACTGGGCTAACCCAAGGACTGTCTGAAATTGCATAGATAAAACCATCATTTAACCATTCAGCACTTCCTTCCCGACTACTTCTTCATTACTCGGATTCGCCTTGATGTTCAACAATATTTTGCATTTTCTTCTAGCAGATTGTATGCATATTGATGGATCGATACCTTTAACTTTCAATAGACCGTTATAGACTCCTTATGATTCCTTAAAATTTCCAAGAACCCTCTGCTCCTCATCACCGAGTCTAGCAGAAATTTTTATCAAGATTTCCTTAATAAATTTCTCCAGATAAGATACTCTTTAAATGACTTGGCAACTCCTTTAAAATCTAGTCTTTCTTTCACCGGTTTCTTGATGAAATTCCTTTTCATTTTTTGTCTCCTTTTTCATCCCATTTTGTTCAAGACTCATCACTTTTTTAGTAGAATGTAAACTGATGTGCAAAAATCTGAATCAAAACCTTCAAGATACTGGAAATTCATCTCTTTCTTCATTTGACATTGAAAGCAAATTGGCAATCATAGTAAAATCGAATTGTTGATATATACATCTTCTATCGGGATTTGATATCTTCCCTTTCTATGTCTAAATTCCTCAAACTTCCGACAAATTGAAGTCACCAGCTCTCTTCTCCCAACTTCGAGAGTGAGAATTCCTTCCGCATATCGGACAGAGTCGCCCAGCTTGTAAGGAATGTATTTCCCAAAGAGCAAAGGACTTAGAATCTTCTTCCATATCCAAGATGATTGAAGTCAACTGAAAAATAAACTTTCCCACCTTTACTAAAGACATTCTATGATTCCTTCAGTTTCACAGTGGTTCTATCTCGCCATTTGTAGGTACAAAAAGAGGGAGTAATCTCCCAAACTTAACTTCTTGGCAAATGTATTTAGGGCATTAAATTGATACTGCACCGAGTCACGTAGAGCTCAAACTCAAACTCTCCAATGGTGCGTGAACAGTGAAGCCCCCCCGATCCTTCATCTTTCTCGTAAGTCTCTCGATCACAAGACTTGTAAGTTGCAAAATGTCTACAATTCCTCTTCTCAATCTTCCTCGCCGCATGTCTTTCAAGAATTTTTCATAAAGTGGCATCTGAGTCACCACTTATGTGAAAGGCATACCTGATCTCCACTTCCGGGAAGGTTTTCAAAATCTTGCAACCTGCTCCCATCTTGATTTCCTCGTTGTACCTCCGTGGAAACGTGGGACTACAGATTGTTCTCGGGACTTCGCTTCCTTCTTCTCCCTGATACAAACTGCTCCTTCTTTTCTTTCCCTTCTCCTGTTTCAGCATTGTCTAGGCCTTCATCTCCTTGTTGTTTCATCTTTTTCTGCCTTTTTCCTCCAAGTTTTTCCTAATTTCTCGAGCCGATGCCCATGCGCTTCAGATTCTCTTCGTATCACCGGGAAAGGCATCTTTCATCCGGCTTGGCAGGTTTAGGCCACTGTCTTATTTGTGTCTCCTGTGTTCTCGAGGGAGGCATTAGTGGCCTTCTGAAAAATTTGAGAATTGGTATTTGAGGCTTCCAATTCTGCAAACTTTTGTTCATGTAGGTTTAATGTACTTTGTCATTCCCTATGAATTGGCAAAGATTTGATCTTCAAAATGGTCGAGCTCTCCTCCGACTCCCAGTACTCATTTCATTTTCACCTCCTTATGTCACAGAGGAACCTTTGGTGGTCACGATATCCCCGTTGAGGATTTGTCCATGCCTGGCCTTGTGAGGCCCTCCACCATATGAAATTGTCATGGTTCCTCGCCGGATGATAGTGTTCTGGCAGTGTTAGATTTGGTTTGAAGTGATAACTTTGGCTCCCCTGCCACTTAACCCCTCCTCAAAGATCATAAAACAAGCTTCTTCAAAGGTACATCACATCTCCTCTCAATAGTTCCTCTCGATCGTCCTATTTCCCTATGAGTTAAAGGCGATCTTCCTCTCGTCATTCCATTCTATGCATGATGGCATCTAACTTTGCCTACCTACTGCCATCTTGCTTAGCTCCATGATCATCTTCCTCTCGCTAATTACTCTTGAAAACTCGATGCTGTTTTCATTGCATTTAGCCAGTCCCTAATCAGATCTCGCTTCTTCAAGACTCTTACGCTTGAATGCTCCACAAAGATGAAGCATCAATAATGCCCTTAGATGTATCATCTGCAGCATGATACACTATGTGTCCATCTCTGTCTTTAGATATATTCCATGCATCGGGCATCTTTCAAAGAACCTTGAATCTCCCATGCTACATAAAGGCTCTCATCTTCCCGTTAGAACACAATTATCTCTCTCCTTCTCTCTCGAGGTGGAGCGATGGGGAAGAATCTACCCAAGTAGGCTTCTACAAGCTCCTCCCATCAACAGAATCCATATGGTAGAGATTCATACCATGTGGTCACGTGATTCTTAAAGAAAATGGAATAAATGTAATTTCTATACCTCCGGTCTCACCCTATCTAACTTCACTCGTGTTTACATCTCCGAGAAACCCTTCGCAGTGCTCATTGGGTCTTCAGGGGATGACCAAGAACCGTTGTTGCTTAAACCATCAGAATTCGGGGCAATGGGCCTACCAAAGTTATTTGCATCAACCGTAGGTCGTCTGATCACAGAGTATTCATCCCGACATCAAATTCCAAAAGTCCTCCATCAGACGTTGACTGAGGCCTTCCGTCGTCACTTCTTTGTCCTTCAACCGATCTTGCCTTTCATCTACCATAGCTGAATTTTCCGCCCTTTCGCTTTTCTCTCTCGCTTCCGAGTGTTCTCTAATTCCAAGACGCAATCGTGACGTTGTTCTGCTTCCTACGACAAAGTTTTCCCTCTGAATAAAAACATACCTCATTAATAGGATTAGTCAGGCCAACAAATATTTTCAATATGGCTTGTTAAAGGTTAGTAGCTAAAAAATAACCACTGCTTGAAAAACTATTTTTGTTGTTTTTCTTAAAAATGTCCAAATTAGTATTTCCTTCTTTCATCAGAATATTGATCTACTAAATTTTTCGATCCTCAAAGAACTAGCGCTAAAAATTGTTCGTTGGACCAAAAGACATATACAAATTTATGACATCATACTAAAGGACTATCTAATTCTAAAGAATAGTCCCATGAAACTTGTTGATTATACTTTTGCAAGTATACCGATATAAAATGGTTTCAAGAATAGATACATTTCTTTTTTTTTTTACGTTGATCCATGACTTCGCAGTGCAATGTGTCGAACAAGTAATAAAGTGGATTTAGTCCGATATCGATCCCATAGAGATCTCAAGCACTTTCAATCAACTAATTCGACTACTCAAGCTCTATACTATTTGGACTATGATGGACAATTCAATAAGCTTTGAAAGCCTTAAAATAATGAAAACTAAAAGACTGAATTAATAACAAATGAATTGAATAACAAATAATGAAATGACAAATTTAGACTAATTAGCTTATCTATAAAGGGAACATTGAAAAATAAAGCTATTGTGAAGAATCACCCTACAAACCAGGCTGTAATTTTCGCTTTCTCAACCACGATTTTAAAATCAGTCCAAGAAATATGGTAGCAACCGATCTCTCCCAAACCCCCATCGCTCATCATCTAACCTCGACCGTTCTTTCAAGACAAGTGGGTTAGATAACTACTCTTTATCCGGGATGCCTTGTTCTCGGGTATTTTTCTTTTCAATACTTCATACCCACAACCCGGACTCGTAAACCCGAGGTCCTAAATTATGCTTCATTGTACGCATTTACACTATACGGTTTCCTCAAAATTAGAACAAAATTTCATTCTTTCCTTGATTAGATCCTTGCTAACACTAGATTGAATTCACCATTCGAATCGAGTGAACTTTTTTGCATGTTTAAATTGATAAATCGCTCAAACCCATTCTCGTTCCAAGTGAAAAGAGGATTTATCAATTTAATCACACAGAGCACATAATCACCACGCAGTTCGCATAATACCGCCCACGTAATTCAGCCCATCACTCTCGCATCGCCTTCCCGCGGTCACCAGGGCCTCCGGAAATCGTGAGCTTGAGATAATCCGTCATGGGTAGGCGACACTGGATATTGGGATTAATTTGCACAAAATAAACAAAACCAGCTAGCAGATTTGATACAACCGGTTCAAATTTCAATGAATAAAATTTCGCAAGAAAGATACTGATAATAGAGTCATTTCAATGGAAGCTGAGCCAACCGCTGATTACACCATACATTGGTTTACACGATCCGTAAACCATCGTATTAGGGAAACCGGGTAGTTCGGAATCCAAATTTTTCTCGAATTCAAACAACTTATTAATTTGAAGAAATATAAATCTGCATTCAGCTAAAACTTTAACAGCTAACGTTCAGATCCAAATTTAAAACAAAAATACGAACTAATCTAAAATAAAAACAAAGAAAGAAAAGAAAATTAAAATACAGGAGCCTTCAGCAACCCAGATCTCTCTTTCAAGTCGCCAAGAGCTGCTCCTTCGCAGCGCAAATACATATTTATAGTGGTTCCGGCGTCAGTCTCTAATTTCGATGCACCCTTTCGACTTCAAGAATCGTCTATTTTGTTGATACCGCCGCGACATCGATTCTTTGTCGCGACCTCTCGCCGCTTCCAGTCTTTGTCGAGAAGCCTTTGTTCGTCGCTGATACGTTCGTGGAACTGATGTCGCGATTGCTTGATCTTGTCGCGATTTCTTCTTTGGATTTGATGTCGCGATGTACCACGTCATGCCGCTACCTATGGTCTTTGGCAATGGATGTCGCTGACCTCTTTATGATGTCGCCACCTCTCGCCTTTGCTTCGTCGCGACCAAGTCTGAGACATGCCGCGACAACCGTGCGTTGTCACGCTGACCTTCTTTCATAACCGCGGTCGCGACCGCCGGTCGATGTCGCCACTTCCTTTCTCGTAAAGATGTCGCTACAAATCTTGATCTTGTCGCGACCTTCTTTTCGCAAATCGATGTCGCGAATTACTCAATGATGTCGCCACCTTCTCTCTTTAGTCAATACGTCGCGAATCTTAGTTTCTCAAGAAGCTTATGTCGCTGATCAAGATCCAAAATGCGTCGCTGACATAAATGTTCACCAATTCGTTTATCTTCCGCCGCGGACTTCTTTTTTGGTGTCGCGACTCATTGTCCATCAGACTGGTTTAATTCGCCGCTGGACCTCAATGATGTCACACATCATGTCTTCTTCTTCATCACCCCCGGGCTGCTTGACTGGTTCTTCACCTGTACCGCTTTGTCTTTAATACGCCTTCCACGGCGACCGGAGCTTTATAGTTGCAACCTTAATATGTATTTCGATTGCGCAAAGGCTTCACGACATCAAACTTTAATCTCGCGCCTCCCGCCACTCTTCACCACTACATCGCATCGTCACATTCTGCTCCTTTACCTAATTTCGCTTCTTTGAATTCCCGCCGCACAAAGAGTTTGGGTGAAGTATCCATATTCTCGCTATTACTAAACTCACCCTTAGGGACAAAATAAATCAGAAAAATGGACTGAAAATAGATGACTTTTAAGCTCATCATCACCCAAGGAATCAACCTAGGGATAAGAAGCCACAAACTCCCCACTCAATGGAATCAACCTGAGAGATAAGAGAACGAGAGATATACTTCGCCATCCAAGGAATCCAGTTAAGGATGAGAAACAATGAACTCGTCACTCAAGGGAATCCACCCAAGAGATAATAGAACAAGAGATAACTTTTAAAAAGAGAAATATGAAAATATTATTAAACTTGAACTGATTCTCAAATACTACATTAAGGGGGTATATATGTAAAACCCAGGAAAATTAGTATTTTTCAGGAAAAATGGAAAAATAATAATAATAATAATAATAATTGCCAGAATGGTTCAGTGTTTGTGAAAATTCTGTGATCTCTTGATTTGACTTAAATGCATCGCCTTGTTAAATTCTATCCCACGAATCTAGTGACCTGTGAAAATTTCGTCGACTCGAGACACAATCGGAAATTTTTACGAGTTTATGGGTAATAAGTCGCCAGTGACTCAAGGGATGAGATTTTTATGAAAATCTCTGAAGTCAGGAACTGGCTTTGAGCTAAGTTCATTTAAAATAAATTGAACTGAAAAGAAATAAATTGTTTCGGGGCAAAAACGGACCCGAATGAGAGATGGACACATGGTGCAATGTGAAAGGATAAAAGTCAAAAGGAAAGGAAAAAGGAAGGGACGGGAGAGTGAGAGTGAGGAGAGAGAGAGAAAGGGAAAAAAAGGTCATTTAATGGCTTAGGGTTTTTCTTATCTTTCTAAGATCTACGGAAATCGGATCATAGGTTTTCGTCGGAGCAAAAGGAAAAGTTGATCAACACATCGAGAGCTACGTTGGTACTGTAATTTTGAGTTTCATTAACCCATGAGGTAGGGAATTTTCCTACTTGGGTTATTTTTCAAATTTCTAGGCCATTTAATGGCTTAGGGTTTTTCTTGTTGTCAGAAATTCTCGGGCCCCAAATTTTTGGGACTGAGTGTAGGAAGTTTTAGGAATTTTTGGACAGTCTGGGCTGAATTTTCGGGACTGTTTTCGAATAATCCGGACAAGATTTTGGGACTAAATATTGGAAATTTTTGGGACTGGGTTCAGGTTGGTTTTAATCAGGGGACTAATGTCTTCGGGTTTTGTTAAGTTTTTCGGTATCATTGAAAATTGTTGATGAATGGAACCAAAAATGGTTCATTGTTGTGAAGGGACCGAGAGGTGCCCTGTTTATATGGGTCCGAGATTCGGGTCATTTTGTGTGTTATTGTTGGAAAAAAATAAATAACATGTCATGTGTGTAAAATCATGTTTATATATACTTGCTTACGTATTAACATGGAAATTCTATATGAAATATAATTATCCAAATTTATAAATGTTGCATGTAGCTCTTATTGTGCATGTAGTATGACATCGCATGAAATGGGCATAATCGCATTTCATACGCACACCATATCAAGGCCGAAGCCCAGCGTATGCATGGTAATCGTTATTCACTATTCTTAGTGAATGTGTGGTGAGCTTGGAATTGGGACAACATATAAAATCGAGACTCACGGTTGTGTAAAACAATAATAATAATAAATCACGTGTTTGGGTGAAGCAAGATGGGGCAGATTCCCCCCCAGGGTGAAAGACCCAAATTTTATTCTTAGTTAGACATATGTATCCAACGATGAAAGTTCGCAAAAGTGTCAAAAGGCATGCGAAGCCTACGGTGAGACCCCAAATAAACACACGGGATTTGATGAATTAAAATTGGAGGGTTGTCCATCGGTTTAAGCCACCAGAAATACTAATGACTAGTTTTCACACTCATGCATGGTGTGCGAGAGTCTGGTCGACCTCCGTTGTAAGTAAGGAAGAGTCCTCATCTCTATGCATGATACCGTAACATTCCATATAGGATTGCATTATTTATATGGAATATGATTTGATGTTTTATGTATGTCATTGCATGTACATTTAGGCGGGGAGTAGCCCTTATAGGAAAAATTTTCTATTGGGCATTGCTCATCCCGTTGTAGGAACCCCTTTCGTGCAATAAGGGGTGCACAGGATGACAAACTGACACGATTATGAAGGAGGCCTGTGTGGCCTCGGTACTTGTAAAAATATTTTGTAGAAAGAATTGTAACTAAATTCTTTTTGGGACTATTGTCTAAATAGTCGAGTGATGTAAATATGGTAAGAGGGCCGTGATCTACTCTTACTTCGACTATAATTAAGTGTTTTATTTTCATTTTAGATTAAATGTGAATGAATGGATCCCTGCAAAGGGATGTATATATCGGGGGATATGGACAAATGGATCATGAGAATCTCATTGTTATGATTATACTGTTGTACAGGTTGTATATTGGGTAGAACTCCCCGAACAAATGAGACTCTGCCCGATTTTTGTGAAAATAGGGATCCTGATAAATGGGACACAACAGTGTGGTATCAAGTCACTCGAAATCTACAAGAATTCCGCGAGTTAATGGGTTGTCAACGGGACCCCCGGATTTGGGGTGTCACAGCTTGGTATCAAAGCCTAGGTAAACGATTACCTAGGGAGCTCGATGTAGGTATCCACAAGTATGGTCCCGATACTAGCTTGTCTCAGCTAGGTATCAAGAATCTAGGTACATGAGTACCGAGGGCTGATGGGCAGGTCTAGGATTATGCATCAGTTGTGTGTTGCATGTTTTGTGCTTAACATGTTGTGTGATATGTGTGGTGATTTGTGTGAATAATATACATGGTAGATTGTATATGGAGCACTAGGGTTAGAAAACATAACCTTAGGGGTTCGAAAAACAAAATGAACATGATAATTCAGGAACTAATTGGTATTAGTGTTTGGCATTATGCATCACTAAGGAAAAATGGATGAACGGTGTAGTTCATGATGTTAAAGTCTATTAGTGGTTGGCACGTACACTATAGGTAGACTGGGATAGAAATCTCTGAGAACTTATTGCTATCCGACACGTGCATACATGGCAAAGAAAGGACGCCAGGCAATGGGTTAGGTAACAACTCCACCTAATTAATCGGCTTTAGACTAACAAGATCTTCAGAGGTTGTTGTTGCCGGTGGATTGCTACCCTTTATGTGCAAGTGTTGTTGCCGCCACCATCGCATTGCCAGTGCACTGGGAACCAAGGGGCCAAGAACCCTAGAGGCTCGAGGCACATCATCCTCTAACCCTTATGAGGAGGAGACCCCGATAGTAGTCATTGTTTATTAGTTGGAAAGGATACTAGCGCTGGGATGTGAGAAGGTGATTCAATCTTCTTCTAGTTCTTGAAGAAGCAGAAGACTGGGCTTTCTCGTGAGTGTCTCAGTGGGATTGTGGTCACGACTATCAAGGCCAAGGCCAAACCAGACTTCTAATTACTGCAAGTGATATGTTATTACCGCGCAGGCTCAGACATATGAAGGCTTGACGCCCTGCAGCGTGATCCCGGGAGTTATGTAACGTAGTCCCATTATCGGGATGTGCATCGACACCTAAGACCCTTCACCCCAAGCAGTGAGCCGTAGACCAAGATCGGGCCTGTGGTGCTGCACATGCACCTTCTACTACACAGATAGGCCAGAGAGGCCAGGTATGGGTTGAGGTCGAGGCCAAGACTTCCAAGCCAATACTTCAGGGACCCAAGGGCGTGTCTACGCTATGGTACCTCAAACTGAGTTTGCAGATTAGTTTGATATGCGGGGTACATTTCCGCTCTCACAAGAGTGTTGTTTAAATTCAGATGCATCATATTCATGCTTATTGTTGCATCTTGTGTGAATGTTTTGGGCTTCAAGGTTAAATCCTTGGAAAGTCGTTACATGTGAGTTCTCCCTGTGTGGATTGGGAGTGAGGATCGATAAGATATGTCGGACTGCTGAGATCTCGTGGATCTACTCACAATAGACCTCAAAGTGATGTATCGGATTTTGATGTCATTCTTGCCATGGATTGGTTGACGGCACACCGAGTCGTCATTGATTGTGATAATAGGAGGATTACTGATTACACACGGGACGGTATTCGTGTGACTTTTCAGGGGAAGAAGCATGAGGCTTTACCCCAGACCGTGCACGACTCCGAGTGGAGTGGACAATTGATGGGTCAAGGCAGCAAGCTACTCAGAAAGATGCGCAGATGGTTTGGCTCACTGTGGCTTGTGAGTAATGAGATGTTTTTTTCTGACAGCACGATTACCCAGTACAAGGATGTAGATTTGAAAAAATATACACCCTAGTACACCGCCTATTTCTATGACTCCTCATAGAATGGCACCAGTTGAGTTATAGGAATTCAAGTTCCAACTACAGGAATTGTTGGACAAGGGTTTTATTAGATCGAGCACTTCACCATGGGGCGCTCCGGTTCTGTTTGTGAAGAAGAAGGGCAAGACACTTCAACAATGCATAGATTATAGATAGTTAAACAGGGTTATGATCAAGAATTGGTATCCATTACCAAGGATTGATGACTCGTTTGATTAGCTAAAAAGGGCGCTAGTCTACTCCAAGATAAACCTTCGCACCGATTACCATCACTTGAGAGTTAGGGAGACTGATATCCCTAAGACAACGTTTAGGACGCGGTATGGGCATTTCGAGTTCACAGTGATGCCTTTCAGGTTGACAAATGCTCCAACGACATTCATGGATCTCATGCATAAGGTATTCCAACCTTATTTGGATCAGTTTGTTGTGGTCTTTGTTGACGACATCTTGATCTACTCCTAATCTGAGGAAGAGCATGATGATCATTTGAGGATTGTTCTCCAGGCACTGAGGGACCATCGGGCCATGCCAAGTTCAACAAAATGAATTTTTAGCCTCTTTACCGAGGTGAAATTCCTGACATCATGCCGGGTTTCAAAGGCCAAGAGACCTCTAAAAAGGTCGAGGTCATATGAGTCAGAGATGTCAAGTCGCTTCAAGATACAGCTTAGAACCATGCAGGTACTACAGGAGGTTCACCGAGATTTCTCCCGGCTAGTAGCACTTATGACAACTTTTATCCTAAGGGTCAAGTTTGAGGAATTTACCATGAGAACGTGATTCTGTATTGAAAGAGGCTACTTCAGCTCCTATTCGATAGCTTCTAAATGTGACAGAGGTACATTTCGCAATATGATACTTAGGGATGGACTGGGATGTGTCTTGATGCAGTCCGGGATGGTTGTAGCTTATGTTTCCGTATTACCAAAGAATCATGAGAATTACCCCACATATGATCCGGTTATGGCCATAGTCTACCTTAAAGATTTAGCGCCACTACTGCTTGGTGAGGCTTATATTTTCTGCACCACAGAGTCCTAAGTATATTTTCACACAACGGGACTTCAACATGAGGCAACACAGATGAATTGAGTATTTGGAGAACTATGACTTCACTTTGCATTACCATTTTGGTAAGGAAAATGTAGTGGCCGATGCACTCAGTCGGAAGTCACGAGGAGTACTAGCTAGTGTAGCTTCTTGGGAGTGGCAGATGCTTGAGACTATGGGATGCTTTAGGTTACAAGATAAAGGATCGTGCTCAGTGGAGCGCTTAGGGATTTTTGGTAGCCTATGCCATCCCTAATGAAAGGTGGCATTGAGTCCTAGAGTCAGGATGTAGAAATATCGTCCATCAGGGACCGGGTACAATCAGGCACAGGTGACGAAGGTTAGGCCATCAACACATATGGTAATCTTCGACATATGACGAAGGCTGGGCCAATACAATGATCAAGCCTGGCGTTAGGATTTGGTAGCTATATCATCCCTATTGAAGTAAAGCATTAAGCCCTGTGGTCAAGACATAAATATACTCCATCGTGGACCAAGTACACAAAAATGTGTGACGTATAATAAACATCCACATAGATATATCTGTAAGGTGGACGGGCTAGGTTCCCGCTTGATCTTACCCGAGAGAGAAGATCCCCTCCAGAGTTCCATTGCTCCCGCTTTGTCAGGCATCCAAGTAAGACGTAAGATACCGAGATCTTCATCGGCCAAAGATTATCGAGCGGAATGAAGCTTAACATTTGGAGATTTTGTTCGACGATGTCTCACGTGTCGCCAGGTCAAGGGGTCGAGCATCGGCTGTCAGGCTACTCCAACCATTAGAGGTAGCTGAGTGGAAGTGGGAGCATGTCACGATGGATTTTGTGACCCACTTTCCACAAACACAGTGGAGGTATGATGCCGTATGGGTTATTTGTGACCCATTAAGTCGGCACACTTTCTAGCGGTGCAGATGACCTTCACACTAGAGGAATTATGCCGGTTCTATATTCGTGAGATTGTCCGGTTACATGGAGTATCGTATCGGACAAGGATCCTAGGTTTACGGCACACTTTTGGAAGAGTTTCCGAAAGGCTATAGGGACACAACTGACGATAAGCACGGTGTTTCATCCGCGACATGGTCACAGAGAGGACCGCATGTGCTCTTAGGAGGACATGTTGCGAAAGATGCATCCTAGATCTTAAGGGTAGCTAGACGAAGACTTACCCCAAATGCACTCGCCTACAACAATAGTTATCAGGAGAGTATTCAGATGGCACCCTGTGAGGCCTTATATGGAAGGCCAAGTCAATCCCCGATTGTTGGATAGAGGTGGGAGAGAGCTCCATCACTGGTTCGGATTTAATTCGAGACACCTCTAAAAATGTGGATTTGATTTGGAAGCTCCTTCTTACTTCGCTCGTAGCATGCGTAAGACCCACACCGGCGATGGCATCGAATTCTAGAGTTCGAGGTCAAGGATCACGCCTTCTTAAAGGTGATGCCTAAGAGAGGAGTGCGGTCAGTTCCATTGCTGGGAAGCTAGCGCCAAGTATATCAGCCCTCTGAGAAACCTCGAGTGGGTGGGTGCTGACCGGACTAAAACGTACGCATAAATTTCGACACTCATTACCAAGGACTATTATCTAATCACTAATCTGGCCTATAAAACTTGGTTGACACTAAAACAAAACACGTGATAAACCACCAATCTCTTAGAGTAAATCATCATTTTTTAAAAAGTTGGTTTTTAGTCCGATATTCTCGCAGTGACAGTCGAAGGCACAAATGGATTTAAGTCCGTATATCGATCCCACAGAGATCTCAAGAATTTTAAATCAACTACCCCGACTACTCGTATTTCCATACTATCTGACCACAAAATGATAATACAGGGATCCAAAGATTAAGGTGCCGGAACAATTAAACGAATAAAAGGAAAATAACCGAATCCACCCAAATTACTAAAAGAATAAGAATAAAGAATAATGAATTTAATTAAAGAACTGACGATCGAACAGCTTATCCTCGTAAGACACATTAATAGGAAACAATATACAACTATCAATTCCCGTAGTTACTCCTAATAAAATTTCTGATTAACTCAGCTTTCAAAATCCGTCCAACAGCGCAAAGGTACCGATCTCTCCATACTCCACACTTCATTATCTAATTTATGACTCGATTCTCTCGAATACTGTGGAATCTGGAGCACTACTTAAAGAGGGGACTTCTAATCCGGGCATTTTTCTGCGAATACTATACCCATTTTATGGATCAGAAACCTTAGCTCCCAAGTTATCGGTCAAGCAAGGATATACAACTTCCGATTGTTCCTCCGAAATTAGAATAGATCAACCTTTCCTTGATTAGATCTCACTAACACTGATCGTCCCACCATCCGACCGAGGTGAACTCTTGCTTGTTTAAATAGATAACTCATTCAATCCTCGTCTGATTTCAAGTGAGAAGAGGATTTATCTATGAACTTGTTAAAGCTCAAAGGATCCCAACAAGGTGTTAATATACCTTCAAAGAAATGTACATTACCTCGTGAATGTCTTCCCTGGTGGTCACCGTGAGACCTCCTTGGAAATCGCAGCAATGACGCAAATCTTAACGTATAAGAAACCTATATTCAGATCCCAAGAAAATAAACCCAAAACCGTATAAATTTATTACAAATTAACAAATCACAAAAAGACTACGTAAAGATACCCCGACTATAACGCTCACTTAATGGAAGCCGGATTCCCACCATCGAATTATTAATGACATAAAGATTCTCCGATCATAAGAATGACCGCACTGAAACTAAACAACGAATTTCCGTGAATTTGTCCTAACTTCAAACATTTCCGTAGTAATTTGAAAATTAAATGAATTCCTCGTGATTCACTTCAAACAAACGATAACATCCGCATTCAGAAATACAACGAAAAATAAAATACGAGCATGATCTCGCTTCTAAAACGACGAAATGAAAATTAAGAAAAATAAAAAGAAAAGAAAAAATAAAGAAAGAAATGAGCTCCAATGGCCCACCTCTCGTATGTGGCCGCCTAAGTCGCTTGAATGAGCCGGATAGTCAAGCAGATTTATGTGGCTTTTCCATTGGGCCCTAATCCCAATGTAGCCTCGTTGTGGATTTTGAGTATCCAAGCCTGTCATCGCTCAAGTCGCGAATTCTGGGCTCTGCCGTGATTATCAACAGGTCGCGACCCGATCCCACGCCGCGACTTCCGCCTTACCTATGTAGCCTTGATTTGAATATTCGTGTCGACATCACCATCTTGTCGACATCTCTCATGTCTTCGCAGGTTTCAATTGTTCTTTTCGATGTCGCTGACGCCATATCTTGTCGCTGACCTACCAAATCATCCGCAGCCTTCAATCGAGGTCTTCGATGTCGCGACATCGCTCTTCTCGTCGCGACATCATCTAAAAAAAGAACCGTAGGCTTCAACTAGTTGCCTGCGTTGTCGCGACATCAATATCTTGTCGTGACATCTTTAAGGCTCGTGATCATCGATTCGTCGCTCGGCGTCGCGACTTCGATCTCATGTCGCGAAGACGGCTTAGCTTCTTCGAGGCTTTCGACCGTCAGCTTCCGATGTCGCGACTTCGAGCTTTTTACCGTCGTGGACTCGCTTTCCATGAAACTTCACCTTCAATCGAAAGCAGTCCGTGTCGCGACCGGATCTCATGTCGGCACATCACCAGGGCTTCGCAGCCTTCGATGGTTCTTGATGTCGATTCCCGCCGCCGCGACATCATCATGTCGCCGAATATCAATCTTCACGCCGCTACAACAACTTGGCGCCGGCTACTTCCATCGGCCCAAACCTCTCAAGTTTCTTGTGTTGTGTTTCATGGTCGCGACTGCATCGTCGTTACCGTTGCCTTTAGCTCCCGACACTCCTTCACCGCCGACTGTACTTACCGTCATCACCTCAAGATCAAATTCCTTTTGCACTTTTTGGTGTCACGACTCGTAATTCCGACCGTGGCTTCAACCTAAACCGCATCAATGAATCACCGCTTTATTTCGCTCCGCCATTCGACCGCACTTTTTCCACTTTATTGGTCGATTTTCTACTTTCTTCTCTTCCTCGCTTAATACCAATTTATGAAGTTTCTTCATATTTCTCAGATATTAATTATTCATTTCTAGATGAAAAACAGAACGTAAAAATGGACTAAAAAATAGATGACTTTGGCTCATCAAACTCCCCAACTTAAAGTTTCGCTTTGTCCTCAAGCAAAGAAAAGAAAGAATTGTTCATTCTCAAACAAAATAATTTTTAAGGACATTTTTCGTGATTTGTTCTACGCTTTCATTCAATTTAATTGCAATGCAAGGCATGCAACTTTCAGACATTTAACTTCAAAGTCCAGTTCAAGGTTGGTCTCTACTCTTTATGCTATGCAAACTATCATGTTTGAGATTGTTTTACAAACAATATACTCATTGGATCCTGTTGAATAATGAATTAAATTCCTTTCTCAATTTATGGCTGGGTCATTTAACTCCCTAAAGTTCTTCACAATTTTAATTGTTTCCTTTCTTCCAAATTCCATAGGCTTGTTTTTCATATTGATCTCCACTAATGTAGGAATCAGCCTTCCGCATCAATCAAAGTTCAGCTTATATCGCGAGGCTCGTAATGGGTAGATTTGAAGGAATTTTAGGTTAAGATCACCCCGAACATTTTCTCTTTCTTTCTTCCCCTTCTTTCTTATAGTTTCTCTGTAAACTCTCCTAAACTTCATGCTTGGGATATCTCTTGATTTCTTCTTCGTTTAACCTGTATTCCCCCTATTCGACTCTTATATAATTTACCCGAGGAATTTCCTTAGTTTGGTTACCACTAAGGGATAGTGCAATGTTTTAACTTTTAGGCTTTCTAACACTCTTAGCGAACTTTGGGTTAGTAACTCCCATACCGTATGGCATTAGGTACTAGGTGCTGAAACACCCCTAAGAATTCTTAATTGTTCAAGAGAGTTAGGCCACAAGATAAAACTTATCCCTAGAAGCCTTCTTTCTCGTCGCATTTTCCGCCTTGCCTTTTCTTTTCATTCCCTTTTGAGTTCAAAATATAAACTCTAAACTTCATTTTCTTCCTTGAATTCCCGGGTAATCGTGAGGTTCTTATCAAGGATTATTCAAGATGAGTTGGTTTCCATTGGTCTATTTTTGAAAATCAGGCTTGTTGGCTCAATTTCTGAAACTACCGTATATGCCTCAAAGATATGAATAGTGGATGGCTAGAATGGCTCAAACTATCCAAGAATGGCCTCGATCATCTCTCACGCCTGAATCACCTAGATTTCATCAATCAATAATCTAACAAGTTCTAGAATCTGGATTTATCAGCTGTGACTAACTATAAGGAGTATCTTGACCCATTTTTATTTATGAGTAGTTAAGTTAATTGATATTCAACAGGTTCCTTGACTTACTGTTCATACCACAAACTCAAAATATGTTTGCTCCATCTGTTGTATTACCTTCCTCTAAACTGACTTATCGTTTAAATATAATTTTTTTTTTTTTTGTCCTTATTCCTCGTAATTTTTTATTTCAAATTTAATTCCTACTCCGACTACTTCATTAAATTAAGATAATGTCCTCTCAGCAGTTTTTATTCTTGAACTATTTCCTCCCTTGATTTCCTAATCATGCAACCACAAAGCAACATAACAATTAACAATCAATTGCAAAATAGCACATAACACTTCTATTTAAATTTTTCATTTTATTTCTGATTCATTTGAAACTGTTGGATACACAGTATGGGAGAAGGATGGTAGGAATGGTTAGGCAAGGAGAAGGTTTTTATTTTTTTCTTTGAAATAGCTCAGAAAGAAATGTTGCATCTAGGTCCAATGTACTCTGTGATGGGCTGGAAATCTGTGGATTTTCATTTCTTCTTGCTTTCTCTTGGTTTCCTTCTCCATTCTGCTCTTCAATGAAAATCTCTATTGTAGAGATCAACCCTTCAGTTCAACTCATCCCGCCTCTTTCCCAAGCCATTCATCAGGTTTTCCAATCTCAAACTCATCACTTCTAAGAATTCGCAAGATTGTTGTTGATCAAATCTAAATTTTTCACCTATCTTCCTCGCCAGGATTCAAATTTCCATTGCTTTTTTGTCTCTATCGCTCGCTTTGTTTTCCAAATTCCTCTCGTAGATTTGTATAGTAATTTGAAACCCTTTATCCGCCCCCAAATTCCGTGTCATGCTCCTTTATCTCTTTCTCTCTCTAACAATGCTGAGTCGTAGGGAAAGACCCGATCAAACTCATTGTTATAGAAGGCTTCATGACTCCGCCAGTTTCAATAAAAGATCTTGATCTCTTTCCTTCCATTTCCCTCTTTCTCGAACTCTCTTTCTCTCACAACTTCCAACATTTTTCCCATCCGTTCCTCTTTCTCGTTCGCCTTCCTTCCACCGTTGTTCTCTCTTTCGATCTCCACCTCATGCCCCTTTCTTTCTCGTTTAATTCTTCTTCCCACCGGTTACTTCTTTCAATTCTTTTCATACATCCCTCTCCGAATTCCCGCTTTAAGTCTCCACTCTTCTCTCTTTCTATTCTTTTCGCATCAAATCGAGCCTGCACTGAATTGTCCTCTCAGGTTCTCTCGGTGCTTTCTCTCCGTTGAAATTTCGTTACGTGATGGAACCGCCAAGGGGATGGAGAAGTCTATCAGCCGCCTTCATCCTCGCCCTTCATTATCTCGCAAACATGTAATCATTGTGGTCGTGATGTCACCGGGTGCTCGCCTCGCTTCGACCTGGGTCTCCTTTTCTCGGTTCTTCACTGGGTTTCACCTCCGTTTCACCAGCACTCCCTTTTCCTCCGATTTCTTGGCCCTTGCTAACTCCCGTCGAAGGAGTGGTGAAGCTCCTGGGACTTCTTCTTCCGACTCCCAAATTCCTTCTTCACCCGTACCTTCAAGCATGTACCAGATTGTTGTCAAAGGAAGCGCATTCTTTTTGTTCCCTTCATGATATCTCTGCGATAGAGTTCTCTCTATGATAGTTCCTATATTGATCTCAGTACCCCCTGAAAGTATGGCATACAAGAAGATGTTCTTCTTTGTCTCTCTCACTGCATAAATGTTTTGTTGGAACCAACACTGCACGCAAGGAAGTAAAACCATACCTTCTCGCTTCCTCGCGAGGCGCTTCCCGCTCGCAGTTCTCGGGCTTCTTGCCCACGCTCCCTTCCACGCTGAGCCTCGCACCTCCTAAATCTGCTTCCCAAAATTTTCCGAATTTGGAGCCATGCTTGTGTATTGTCATCCCATAGGCCTCATTGATGGCCTCAACTTTTACGAGACCCGTAATTCTCTAACATAAACGGCTCCATCCTTCCTTCCTACCACATTGAATAAACTCTCTCACCAAAGGTTTATATCCTGCTGGTGTGCGCAGACTTCCCCATCCTCTCCGCTTATCATCTCCTGAAAGGAGTCACAGGTTTTTGAATCTCCTTTCTCGTAACAAAACCTTGTTAAAGATAGTACTTTTTCCACTGAATAAGCTTACCTGATATGAAATCTTCTACTTTCTTCTCCTCTTCCCTTTCCCCTTCTCGCTTCCGTCTGGAAGTTGTCAACTCAAGGCGGTGCTTTTGATGGCCTCCTCTCCGCTTGCTCTTCCCGACGAATCTCATCTAACCTGCTTCTCCTCGCGAAGTTTCTTTTCTTCCGATTGCTCGTGTTCCTCATTATCTCGTCTAGGTTAGGAACCGTAGGAATTTCAAATGTATTGAAGCAAGAGAAAAAGCTTCCGACGTTTGGAATGCTAGGGTTTTCAGAGGTTGAGATTTGGGAGGAAGACGAAAGCGAATGGTTATGTGGGTTGGAGTGAATGAAATAGTTTCACAGCCTGCAACTAATCAATGTCGTGGGTTAATTAATGCCTAATTAAGAATCACGCGATCACTCTCGCTCTTATTTTAGGTCATTAATCAGGGCTTTTTTTGAAGTGAGTGGTTGGCACATGTTGCACTTTAATGTCGCGACCTACCTAACATGTCACGACAATACAGGGTTCTCAAAGATCTGTTTGATGTGGCGACAATCCTTCTTCTTTTTGAAACTTAATTCAATCGTCGCGACATGCATTCCTTCTTCCATACTCACTAATTGTTCTTTCCAAAGTGGTCACGACATCAATGTTTTGTAAGACAACAGCTTTGTCGCGACATAACCTTGCCAAGCCGTGATTCAAGCCCTTTATTCAATGATTTCAAAAAAACCCTTTGAATTCCTCTGTATTGTTCCTAACCCGTAGACATCTCTTCGTGCATATTTTAAGTAAAGATTTAACAATTAATTCAAATATATCTACAGAGGTCAAGGGGAAAGTTACTCCCTTTTTCTCATGTCGCCAATTCTCCGCAAGTCAGCCGGAATTACTCCCCGTACGCTTTCGCTTATTCATGTCTTTAACCCGCTCGTAAAATCACCGCAATATTCAAGAAAATTCTAATTAAACTACAATCTATTTCTAAAATTAAATCTTTTCTTCTAGAAAACAACCGACCTAATTCTATCAAGAACTAAAAGAAAAGAAATAATTCAAAATTTAAATCTGTATTTAAATCCGGTTGCCTCCCATTAGTCTGCTTTGAGTCCTTAGTCGATTTGCCGTTGTGGTTCTTCTTTCCTCAAGAAACCGCCTGAGTTCTTTCACTTTTCTCTTCCCCTCGCTGAGATAATGCTTAACCTTGTCCATCGAATCTTTGAATTCTTCCCCATCATCAGACTTTCATGGTTATCGCCCAAACGTAGCAATTTCGATACCACCGTGTAATACCCACTCCAATTGGATTTTTAATTTTCCGGAAACAACTTCACCTAGAATTAAAAAGCAAACACCTGCTCTCGTTTTAACTCTTTCCTAAGTAGATTCCGATCATGCCATTTCTTTGTCTTTGGCTCAGATATTCTAGCATTATCGTAGGCTTCTATTTCGCTTCTTCCAATTCGACAAATTGAGCAATCTTTTCTTCCTTGCAAATTCTTGAAATCGGTTTAACCTTTAATGGCCCACATTGTCTCAGATTCTAATTCAAGAGGTAGATGACATGGTTTGCCAAAAACAACTCTCGTATGGGGACATTCCAACGGGGTCTTCTAGATGCAAATCCTCAGAGCCCAAAGTGCACATCAAGTTTGGAAGACCAGCTTCCTTCCCGCTGAGCTCACACAGCCTTTCAAGTATCTCTTTTGACTTCCGCTGGAAATTTCTGTCCATCGGACCGATGATAGGCTAAACTCATTACGTTTCGATCCCATACCGCCATGAGTTTTGCAAATATTTTGTTTAAATGGGTTCCCCATCACTAATGATGGTTCTGGTTCCAAACCTCGCTTCGTATCATTCTTTTCAGAAGAAACTCACAATCAGATAGCATCATTCCTGACAAAGCACAGTTTCCACCCATTCGAGATCGCACCCATCGCTAGCAAGATGTATAGGTTTCAAATGATGGTGGAAAGGTCCTACAAAATCTATTCCCAACATCAAAAATTAGATCACCATAATACCTTTAGTGGCATTTCATTCCTCGCGCGATATTTCCAACTTTGCATCGATCACAATAATTTTACTCCACTCGCATTGACCTCAAGATGGCCAATAAAACCCCTCGATCGAGTATTCAGGGCGACTGCTCTTACTCCCGAAAAATGTCCCCATATGGCGATGCATGGCATTCATTTAAATGTTGCCTTGCTCACCTTCCCGCACACATCTTCTTATTATCATGTCGCACCTCTTTCAATAAAAGTGGGTCATCCTTAAATATAATATCTCGCCGTCGCCTCGAAGCTCTCTGCTGGTAAATAATTCAAGGCATATCTCGTGCCGATAATTCACACACAAAGATACCATGGGAGTCGAAGGAAACCTGAATAATTGCTCATCCGGAAGTTCTCTCGTTAACCGACATTTTCTTCTTCATCATCGCTTTCTTTCTACTCTGACAAGTATTTGGCCATCACATTGTCACATCCCTTTTGTCCCTTTATTTCCAAATCAAACTTTAAAAATAAAGAAGACTCCACCTATCAATCTGGTTTAGCTTCTTTCGACATCAAAAATTTGACACGCATGATCGCGGTGAATTACCACATGGGATCCCCAAAATATTGCCTAAATTTCACAAGCAAAACTATATTAGTATTTCCTTTCAGTTGTCGAGTAGTTCTCCGTGCTTCATTGAAGGTCTTACTACATAAGATATGGCCCCGAATACTCTCTTTTCTTTGCCCCAACACAGCTCCCATAGCAAAATCACTGGCATCACACATTATTTCAAACCCCCGATCCCCATTCTCTGAAAGAATTACAGTGCCCTCTGCACCACCTGAGCTTGATTTCGTCAAAAGCATTCTCGCAGAGTCATCAAATTGAACCTCGTATCTTTTCCAAGAATTCGCATAATGGTCCTGGCTATTTTTGAAAATCTTTGATAAATCTCCCGGTAAAACCCAACATGCCCCAAAAGCTTACTCCTTAACCCGTAGTGTGGTAAGAGTTTTGATAATGGATACTTGACTGATCAACTTCTGGGCCCAAAGAGCAGAAATTTATGCCCAAGAACAATACCTTCTACCATAAATGGCATTTTCCCAATCTGCTAGTCGTTTGTCTCAGCATCTTTGGAAGCACTATTTCCAGATTGTTTAAACATTGATCAAAGCCGATCCATACACGCAAATCATCCATGAATATTTCCATCACTTCTTCAACCAAATCCGAGAATATGTACATCATGCACCTCCGAATGTAGTCGAGCATTACATAACCCAAACTAAGATCCTTCCAAGGCAAAGGTACCATAAGGGCATGTAAACGTGGTCTTCTCTTGATCTTCCGTGCAATAGCAACTGATTATATCCGAATACCCATCCGTAAAACAAAAGCGAAGGTGTCCGCTAACCTATCCAACATCCGATCAATGAAAGCAAAGGAAATGATCTTTTTCGTCATTGTGATTCAACTTCTTCTCAGAATCAATACATACCTCCATCCCGCCATCGTTCTTGTCGAATCAATTCATTTTTTCATTTCCAGACATAGCTTAACCCCCTTTCTTGGAAACCACATGAACTCGGGCTCACCCAAGGACCGCCCGAGATAGCATGTATAAAAACCAAAGATTTAACAATTTTAGTACCTCCTTCCTGACTACTTTCTTCATCACTGGATTCAGTTTCCTCTGCTCATGATGGTTTTGAAGTTCTCTTCGCGTAATCTATGTACACACTGATGTGGACTGGATACCCTTCACTTCAATGGACCAGCTTAGCGATTCCATGCCCCTTAATAATTCCAAAGAATCTGCTCCTCATTCTACTTAATCCGGCTGAAATGATCACTCCGGTTTTTTCTTTGCACTAAGGAGGCATATTTTAAATGACATGGAAACTCTTCAAAACTAAACCTTCTCGTGACCGGTCTCTTGATGAATTTCCTCTTTTCACTATCTTCCCCATTATCTTTCTCGTTTTGTTAAGTTCAATACGCTTATATCATGAAAATCAAGCCATGGAAATTCGTAATAGACATCTTCAAGATAATGAAATTCATCTCTTTTCATTGATAAAACTCGAGTGTTACACCATTGTTAACATCGTGGCTGAAATAGAGACAAATCAGCTACATTGTGTACCTTCCTTTTCCCTATCTATACTTTGCATACTTTAATCAAAGTTAAACACAAGAGCTCTTCTTTCTCCAACCCTTAAGATAAGAACTCCTTTTGCATGTCAAATCAAGGTCGCTCCAATAGCTGGTAATTATCTTCCTAATAGTGTGGGTACTTGTGAATCTCTTCCATGTCCACGATGAAGTCTAATCGGGAATACAAACTTCCCAACAAAGGGACCAACATCGTCTCAATGACCCTTCAGTTTCACTCCACGACCGTCTCGCCACCAAGAGTACGCGGGATTAAGCTCCCCCAAACTTAATTTCTTGGCAACAGAAAGAGGCATCAGATTGATACTAGCTCCTGAGTCACAGAGAGCTTCCTGGAATTCCATTCCTCCAACAATACAAGGAATTGTGAAACTTCCTGGGTCCTTCATCTTTACTGGTAGTTCTTTTCTCGACATCGCACCGCAGTGGCGTTGAGATTCACGGTCTCTCTTCTACTATTTTTCTTTTCTTGCTCGCATGTCCTTCGTAAATTTCAGACAAAGGGCATCCAGTCACCACTTCGCAAAAGGCATACCGATCTCCAAATTTTCCGGAAAGTTTTCAAGAACCTTGCAAACCGAAGCCTCCTCCATCTTTGATTTCAGCCTTTGTGGAAATGGGATTGGCAGTTTTGTTCCTGATGCCCTTCTTTTCTACTCCTTCTTGTCATTCTCCATTGTCTCTTCCCTTTCTCGGGTCTTCATGCATTTCTTTTGCTGTCACAATTCCTTTTCTTTCCTCTCTAACTCCTTCCCACTTCGCCTCACAATACGCCTTTCGTCTCTTCCTTGCATCACTGGGAAGGCATCTTTCTTCCGACTCTTGCAGGTTGGGCTAGTCGCCCCACTGTGTCTCCGTGTCTTTCGTGGATGCATCAGAAGGTTCTCGAAATTTGAGAATCTGGGCAGCAAATGCCTCCACCTCCCTCCAAACTTTTGTTCATGGAGGTTCAACAACTTTTTATTATTCCCCATAAACTGCAGCATCTGTTCCTCAAAAGATGGGGCCCTCCTCTGACCCTTCATTTCTATGCTCATTTCCTCGCTCGGCCGGGTCGCCGGAACTCGTGGCCGCCGACACCTTGTCGAGGGCTCGTCCCGCCGTCTGAAGCCCCTCCACCATACGTAGTTCTCATGGTTCCCGAGTGTCATGATAATGTACGGTAGGTTGGGATTGCCTGAAATGGTAAGCTCTCGCTCACCCAAATAATTAACCTCTTCAAAGATCATAAAGTCCTTCGCCATTCTTTCAACACTCCCTTCATTAACTCTCTTCAATCGCTCCTATTTCATGAGCGGTGTGTGTCTTCTTTCTTTCTCGCTTGTCTAACCCGGTGCATAATGGCATCCAACTTGGCCTCCATGGTCGTCATCTTGCTCACCCATGATCCTCTCGTCAGTTCTCTTGAAAGTCTGAAGGAGTTTTCATGTTACATTTAGCTAGATCTTCAATCGCCTCTTTCGCTTCTTCAAGACTTTTTCATTTGAATGCTCCACAAAGATGAAACATCATCGATCCCTTTGATATATCATTCATGGCATGATATACAATGTCCATCCGAGTCTTCGATCTATCCCATGGTTTGACATCTTCTCAAAGAACCGTTTGAATCTTTCCCATGCTACATACGCTTTCATCTCTCCCCGCCGAAATGTATCGATTTCCCCTCCTTCTTCGTGGGTGAGGGTCGGGGAAAGAATCTACCTAAGTAGGGCCTCTACCAGCTCCTCCCAAGTATCAACAGAACCATATGGTAAATATTCATACCATGTAGTCGCCGTGATTCTTGTGAGAGAATGGGAATAGATGCTTTATGACTTCGGTCTCAATTCTCATTCAAATTATCAAGATTGCCATCCCGAGAATCTTCCTGTGCTCGCTTGATTCATGGGATGACCATGAACCGGGGTGTCTGGACCATTGTAATCGCAGCTGGCTTTAATCCAAAATTGGCTAGCATCTACCGCAGTCGTCTCGATCACGAGTATTCTTCAGATAATCGGGTCTCCGTAAATCCTCCATTGTATCTGGTCGGAGATCTTCTAGCTTTTCTATATGTATTTAACCGATCCCGCTTCTTCATCTCGCTTAGTTTCTGCCTTCTTGGTCTTTCTCAAGCTTCTGAGCGTCCTTTCTATTTCCGTGTCACCGAATCGACGTTGTTTGTTTCCTATGCATCAAAGTTATTCAAAGCAAAACATACTCCCATTAATGATGAGTCAAATCATAAAATATATTCAATATGGATTGTTAAAGGTCATACACAAGAGTCACGCTGAAATGTCATGGTTCTTTCTTTAAAATGTCCAAATTAGTATTTCTTTCTTTCATCCGAATATTGATTTATTTAAATTCTTTCGACACTGCAAGAACGGCTACCATAAAACTTGTTGACCTGAATTAAAACGCATGTACAAATTTCTGACACTATTACCAAGGACTATTATCTAATCCCCGGCAACGACGCCATAAAACTTGTTGACACCAAAACAAAACACGTATAAACCACCAATCTCTTAGAGTAAATCATCATTTTTTTTTTAAAAAGTTGGTTTTAGTCTGATATTCTGCAAGTGCACAGGTCGACAAGTAATAAAATGTATTTAAGTCCAGATATCGATCCCACAGAGATCTCAAGAATTTTAAATCAACTACCCCGACTATCATTTCCATACTATTTGGACCACAAATGATATTAGGATCCGAAGATTAAGGTGCCGGAACAATTAAATCAATAAAAGGAAAATAACTAACTACCCAACATACTAAAAGAATAAGTAATAAAGAATAATGAATTTCTAATAAAAGAATCGACACCAACGCTATATCCTCGAAGACACATTAGAAACAGCTTATGTTGAATCCATCACCCCGTAGAAGTTACCCTAATAAAATTTCGATTAACTCCGCCCAAAATCCGTCTGCATGCTAGAAAAGTACTAGACTTCCATACTCCACATTTCAATATCTAATTTATGACTGACTTCTCGAATACAGGAATTCGATAACTACTTTTAAAGAGGGACTCCCAATCCGGGTATTTTCTTTCGCAATACTTCATACCCATTTTATGGACTGTAAACCTTGGCTCCCAAGTTATCTAATAAGCAAGCGATATACAACTTCCGATTGCTCCTCCTCAAAATTAGAATAGATCAACCTTTCCTTGATTAGATCTCGCCTCACGAGATCGCCTCACCATCCGACCATAGCGAACTTTGCTTCGCTTTTAAATAGATAAACTCATTCAACTCGTTTCGATTTCAAGTGAGAAGAGGATTTATCTAAGTGAACTTACAAAGCTCAAAGGATCCCTAATAGCGTGCTAATATACCTTCAAAGAAATGTACATTACTCGTGAATGTCTTCCCGTGTCACTCGGGAGGACCTCCTTGAAATCGAAAGCAATGACGCAAACTTTAACGTATAAGAAACCGATATTCGCATCCTAAGAAAATAAACCAAAACCGTAAGTAAATTTATTAGCCGAAATTAACAAACCGCCGAAAAGACTACGTAAAGATAAATTCGACCATAACTGCTCACTTAATGGAAGCCGGATTCCCACCATCGAATTACACGACACAAAGATTCCTCCGATCATAAGAATGACTGTAATTGAAATCGAAACAATTAGAATTCCGTAAATTTGTCTCAACTTCAAACATTTCAGTAGTAATTTGAAAATTAAATGAATTCTCGTATTCGCCTTCACTCAAACGATAACATCCGTATTCAGAAATACGTCTTAAAAAATAAAAATACGAGAGCACAGATCTCGCTCTAAAACGACGGAAATGAAAAAAATTAAGAAAATAAAAGAAAGAAAAAATAAAGAAAGAAAATGAGTCACTATCCGCATTCTCATCCGCGCCGCTAAGTCGCTTGAATGAGCTGGATAATGCAGATTTATAGGTTTT
The DNA here is from genome assembly GCA_016808115.1 of Tetrastigma voinierianum. Classification (NCBI taxonomy): domain Eukaryota; kingdom Viridiplantae; phylum Streptophyta; class Magnoliopsida; order Vitales; family Vitaceae; genus Tetrastigma; species Tetrastigma voinierianum. The sequence goes on along the minus strand of JAEQBH010000894.1, from coordinate 626,485 downwards.
CCAACCAGCCCTAAACCTAATACTCGTCAGGATTTTCGGTGCATCCGTGCCCAAGTCATCGCTCAAGTCGCTAATCTCGGGCTTCCTTGTCGCGATTATCATCGAGGTCGCGACCTCGATCCCACGTCGCGACTTCAGCTTACTCTATGTAGCCTTGATTTAGTCTTTCTGGTGTCGCGGATATCGTCTTGTCGCGACATCTTCCTGCCACGCCTCGCGTGTTTCAATTGTGTTCTTTTTTTCTCGATGTCGCGATCGCCGATATCTTTGTCGCTGACCTCGCCAAATCATCCGCAGCCTTCAATCGATAAATGCTGATACGCGACATCGTTTCGTTTCGCGACATCATCTAAAAGAACCGTAGGCTTCAACTAGTTTCGCCTATGTTGTCGCGAAGACAATATCTCAGGTCGCGGACATCTCTTTGCTCGTGATCATTGATCCGGGTCGCTCCGGCGTCGCTGACTTCGATCTCATGTCGCTGGCATCGCCTTAGTTCTCGGCGGCTTCGGACCGGGTCGCCCGGCGTCGCGACTTCGAGTCGCTTGTCGTGACCGCTCATGAAACTCTCACCTTCAACCGGAGCGTGTCCGTCGCCGACTTCGATCTCATGTCGCGACACGCCTGTGGCTTGCGCCTCTCTGATGGTTCTTGATGTCGCGGACTTCAGCCTCTCGTCGCGACATCATCATGTCGCGACATCAATCTCATCGTCAGCGACAACAACTTAAGTGCCTGAGCCTTCCATCACCCAAACCTCTCATACCTTAAATGGTGTTTCGTTTGTCGCGACCCTCGCATCGCCGTTTTGCGATCGTCGTTCTTACCCCGATTACCCTTCACCAATGATCCGTACTTCCTATCACACTAATTGCGATCAAATTCCTTTAATTCTTTCTGTGTCACGACTCGTATTCTCGATCAGGTCAACCCCAAACCGCATCAATGAATCAGCCAGCTCTTTTATTTCGCTCCGCCATCCGAATCGCACTTTTCTTCCACTTATCACTGCGATTTTTCTACTTTCTTTCTCTTTTCCTGCTAATGACAATTTGGTGAGTTTCTGCATAATTCTGTATATTAATTATTCACTTTCTAGATGAAAATGTAACGTAAAAATGGACTAAAAATAGAGATGACTTTTAAGCTCACCGCTAAGCATAATGTTTTTCGCTACGCACCGCCTAGTTTATCAGGTGTTCATGATGTGTTCCACGTCTCCATGCTCCGGAAGTATACTCCATATCCAGCTTATGTAGTGGATTACAGAGGGATTGTTGTTGATACAAATGGGACCTCTGAGGATGATCTATGCGATCATGGATAGCTCCGGATCGCTGCCTTGCGACGTAAGACCGTGAGGTGGTTAGTGAAGGTGTTCGCAACACCGAGGAGTGAGGAGGCAACGTGAATCTATGACACAATGTGGGCCACCTATCATTCTCCTATTTGAGGACGTAAGGGGTGTGGTCTAATATACGGCAATTAAAATGATTATTGCATATGCATGGTCGTGGTGTGCTAGTATGTGAATCTCAGAGACGAAATTTCATATATGGGGAAGAATGTAAAACCCGGGAAAATTAGTAATTTTCAGGAAAAATGACAAAATAATAATAATAATAATAATTGTCATAATGGTTCAGGGAAACCTAGAAAATTCTCTAGATCTCGATGACTAAACTACTACGCCATTAAATTTGCCTCGCTGGAATCTAGTGACCCGTAAAAAAATTTTGTCGACCCCGAGATAATCGAAATTTTTACGAAGCTGCGATAAGTCACCGCGATTCCGGTGGATCTAGATTTTTACTTAAAATCTCGTAAGTCGTGAAATGGCTATTCAGCTAAGTTCATTTAAAATAAATCAATTAAAAGAAATAAATCGCTTTCAGACAAAACTGACTGACGAGATATGGACACATGATGAATGTGAGCCATGTATCCAAATTAAAAAAAAAAAGGATAAAAGTCAAAAGGAAAGGAAAAAGGAAGGGACGGGAGAGTGAGAGCGAGAAGTGAGAGAGAGAGAGAGAGAAAGGGAAAAAAAGATTTTTTTTTTTTCATTTCTTTTTAAAATCTACGGAAATCGGATCTTAGGTTTTCGTATAAGCAAAAGGAAAAGTCGGTCCACGCATCGAGAACTACCTGTGGGTACCAAAATCTTGAAGTTTCGTCAAACTCCATGAGGTAGAGAATATTCCTACTTGGGTTATTTCTAGCCTAAAGGTCATTTAATGGCTTGAGGTTTTTCTTAGAGGTCGTAAATTTTAGTCCCAAATTTTTAGACTGAAACAGAGCAAATTTTTATGAATTTCTGGATCAAGTTGACAATCCAGCTGAATTTTGACCGTTTTCTAACAACTGACAAGATTTCGACTAAATATTGGTATAAATTTTTAGATCGTTCAGTATAGCCTCCTGACCGGGTTCGTGTTTGTTTTAATCTCGGAACTGATGTCTTCGGGTTTTGATGAGTTTTTCGGTATCATTGAAAGTTATTGATGAATGGAATTAAAAAGGGTTCATGGCCGTTAAGGGACCGAGAGGTGCCTTGTTTATGTGGGTCCGAGATTTGGTCATTTTGTGTGTTATTGTTGGAAAAATAAATAACATGTTGTTGTGTGTAAAAATCATATTTATATATACTTGCTTGACGTATTAACATGGAAATTATGATAAATGAAAATTATATATGTAGGAAATATAATTATCTGAAATTTATAAATGTTGCATGTAGCTCTTATTGTGCATGTAGCATGACATCGCATGAAATGACATGATTGCATTTTATATGCACGGTCACATCGCGTTAAGTCGGGTGTGGGTGCATGGTACCGTTATTCACCATTCTTGGTGAATGTGTGGTGAGCTCGGAATTGGGACAACGTCTAAAATCGAGACTCACAATTGTGTAAAACAATAATAATAATAAATCACGTGTGTTTGGGGGAAGCAAGATGGGGCAAATTCCCCCCTAAGGTGAAAGACCCAAATTTTGTTCTTTGTTAGACATATGTATCCAACAATGAAAGTTCGCGAAAGTGTCGGAATGTGTGCAAAGCCTGCGGTGAGACCCCGAAAATTCACAACCCAAATAAACACACGATATTTGATAAATTAAACGGGAGAAATGTCTCAATCGCTTATCATCAGCGAAATAATTAATGACCGGTTTTTCAGCACTGCGCTGCAGCAGGGCATGAGGGAGTTGGTCGGACTTCTGGGGTCAGGTACAAGAGTCTTATCTCATGATAACACTTAACATTCCAGGATTGCATTATTTATATGAAATATGATTTGACGTTTTATGTATGCCATTTGTACGTACATTTGTAGGAGTAGTCTCTTGTATAAAACTTTAACGCATTGTTCACCATTACCAGACCCCTTAGGCAATGTAAGTGTACAGGAGACTCGGCTCGACGAGGTCGTGATTACGGCGATAATCAATGTGTGGCTCGTATTTCCTTGTAAAAATATTAGAGTAAAAGAATTGTAACTAAATTATTTTGAACTATTGTCTAATAGTCGTATGTAAATATATAAGAGGGTCGTGGATCGATTCTGCTGAATTGTAATTAAGTGTATTATTTTCATATTTTAGATTTAAATGTGAATGAATGGGTCCCGATAAAGGGATGTATATATTGGGGATATGGACAGATGGACCCGTAGAATCAATACTACTTCTGTTGAGACCTTGGATGAGTTATGATTATACTGTTGTACATGTTATATGTTGGGTAGAGCTCCCCGAACAAAGGAGACTCTGCCTGAGTTTTGTGAAAATATGAATCACAATAAATGGGACACAACAGTGAGGTATCGGGTCACCCAAAATCCACATGAATTCTTCAGGTTTATGGATTGTCAACGAGACCCTCGGATTTGGGATGTCACAATATATAAGCCCCACACTTTCTAAATCAAATAAAGAAACTCCTACTGACTTATCATAAGACTTTATAATTTTAAATAAAGCAACTCCTAAAAGCAAGTATTTCTTAAAAGAAATGTGAAACTCCTATTTGATTATCAAAACAAACTTTCTAAATTAAATAAAGCAACTACTACTTTGATTTTATAACTAAATCTTTAAAGAAACTTAACTCAAGATAGTACACATCTGCACTGAATAAGAATATATTTGATGTTTGTGTCACAAACTCCCCAATTAAATTCTCCTTAATCAATATTGAATTCTCAAGGTTTGTTGTAGAAGCTCCTGCATCAATCCTCTATAGTTGGGAAAAAGGACTTGTCCTCAAGTCTTCAACATGATAAGTCCTCAAATATTTGACATTGAATATAGGTGAGGCATCATAGTCATCGAAAGCAACTCAACCCGTAGTTATCAAATCTTGTTAATAATCCCTAAGGGCCACGTGGCTTTCAAGGCAACTCGAACGCCTGCATAAGAAACCTCTTTACTCATGTGTAAGTGTGTAACCAAATCCAACCCCTAGGGTAAAAAATAAGCTTGTGATGACTTTCATTTACTTGTTTTTCATATTGCTCAATTCTTTGCTCAATGTTGAACCTTATTTCCTTATGAACAAAAAGGTTGTTAATAGGTTGGCAATCAACATAAATTCTCCAAGATCCATCATTATTAGGTGCCAATAGGGCAGGAACCACATAAGGAATTTTACTTTCTTGAATAAGCCTTTTGTCAAGTGAATCATCAACTTGCATTTGAACCTCTTCATGCTCCTTAGGACTCATTCTTATGTGCTGGTTTGATGAGCAAAACTAAACTTGATATGAGGTCTATTCGATGTTGAATATCCTCATATATAGGTGGCAAACAATGTGGTATTTCTGTAGGCATTACACCAACAAACTCTAGAATAAGTTTCACTTCAAGCATAATTTCCTTCTCAATTTCTATTTCTTGAACAACAACCAAATCTATCACATCATAACCAACTTTGATTTCCTTCTCCAACTGAGATTCCGATGACAATGAACTCTTTTCCTCATATTTTTGCACATGGATGGATTCAATTACTTCTTCAACATCTTCTTCCTTGGCCTCATCTTAATTAACTAGGTCAACCACTTTTCGATAAGGACATTCAGAAGTATTATACCCCAATCCTTGGCACTTAAATTGACTTAGAAGTCGATTCTTATTGCACTTCACTCTTTTCTTGAGGAGTTGGGGGTAGTTTTAGTACCACTAGGATTCCAAGTAGAACCCTCAACAAACCCTTCTTTAGCCACACTCTTAGTTGTAGTATAATTTCCATACTTTTTTTAGCCCCAACCTTCAAAGCAAGTTGCATTACATCTTGAAGACTATGATATGGTTGCAAAAAAATAACTCTAGCAATATTAGATCTCAAACCAGCAATGTAGTGGGCTATGCATATTTCCTGCCTTCAAGTAGTCTCCCTTGATAATCAAGCTTACAACCAGTTTAATACTCTTCCGTATACTCAAATCTTATTGCTTAAAATTCTAAAATTTGAGATGGATGTCTTGATGATAGTTAGTGGGAAGGAACCTCCTTTTTAGCTCTTTTTTCATCTTTTCCCAAGTTTCAATATTCTTTTTATCATCTTTTTCACATTGTCTCTTCAAGTTTTTCCACCACATGGGTAGCTTACTTTTTACACATCATGATAACCACAAATTTTCACTTTTCAAGCTTCGGGGTCATAATACTCAAATAGTTGATTAGCCAAAAAGCGCTATTTAACTCGTTTATTACAGGTTTACACTTTTTATGTACCATCAAATAGAATTAACCCATTTTAACATTAAGGTCCTCGTTATTTATTACTAATCGTGATTTTGTGGCAAATTTTGCGCTTTTGCGAGTAACATAAAATTGCTAAGTCGATCTAAGCACGGTCAATCTGGGAAAGTCAAACTCAAGACAGCATCGAGACCGTAAGGAAACAAGAGCGTAAATGCAGAAAATGGATGACCGCGAAATTCGTGATCCCATCGCCACTTTTCACACCACCTAATTATTCATCCCGTGCCCCGTTGAATTCCCCTCGCCGCCTGTTGAATTTAGCCTTTGTTCCTTTTTAATTTTTCCATATTATCCCCTTTGTAATAGCTGGGTTTGCTTTTTTTTTTTTGTAATTTCAAGTGCACTCCAGCACCTATTTTAGTCTCAGTGAAGCTTTGTACAAACGGTCACTTAATCAATAAAGTTTTGGGGGCTGAAGCTTTTGGGCCTTTTTTTTTTTTTTTCTCGTTTTTCTTCTTTCTCTTCCTTTTTTCTCATTTTCTCGCTACTGGGGCGTACCTAAACACTTCTCCAAGGATGACAAATCAAGGATGAGCTACAAAACCCTTTTTCTCAAGCGAGGCCACTGGCAAGGGATCACAATCACTCGCTTCCATGTTTAACTGAGGTATTTTTCCACCATTTATGGTTTCAAATGAACGTAGGCTTTAATCCTTCGATTGCTTTTGAATGATCAATATTTGATGTTTTTTTGTTCCTTTCGATGCTTATCTAGATCCATTGACACCCGTTAGTTGCCATCTATGGTTGAAGGCTATTCAAGGATATTTTTATTTTCTCCAAATTTTAGGTTTGATCCCTTCGCCGAATCATCAGAACTACAATACTGTAAGCTTTAGGTTCATTGTGGTTTCTATTGTTAGATACAAGGACATTCATTAGTTATCATTTATTAGTTATTGGAAAGTGAAACTGCTGTGATGTTATTCACCTGGCCCGAGACCATCGCTGGGAGGCAAATGCCACCTTTCAAAGATAATTATAGGGTCGGCGCATAAAGAATGAAGTTAAACCTGGCTTGGGAGATGACTATAGGTCATCCTCCCCAACGCGAGGAAAGGACCCTGGAGAACCTCAGTTACCCCAAGACCCTAACCCCAATGACCTAACACTACAAGGAATTCTATTTTACATTTTTTTTAATTATTTTATTTTTAATCTGCAAATCACCAACTCCCATGTTTTTACCAAAACCCCAAAATCCAAATTGAATCCACCATTTTGAGCTTAACAAGAATCATTTGTGCGGCTGAAAACTCATCCTTAAGTGCCTCGACCCTGTAGCCCACTATACCGTTAGCAGAATTTTGCTACTGACAAGTAGATAGAATTTAGGATACAATTGCCGATTTTGGATCACCCTACTGTGACACGAATCAATAGTCATCTTGATAACAATTGGCTTTATTCTTAGCTTTAATCCAATAGTCATAGGCTTCTCTTATTGGGTTATGTCCAACATTCTTCCAGTAAGACAAATTGTAATCATCGTAGATTAGCAAGATGTTTTGATTCAAGGCATTTTCACTTTAAACAACATCTATTATTTTTAAATGAGTAAAAGATAATAGGATTTGACATAAGGATAGAAAATAAATAGAAAATCACTTTAGAGTTTATTTTGATGGGTAGCCAAAAATAGAATTTGAGTCTCCCATAAATTCTCAACACTAGCATGATCAATATCATAAAACATAAAATTTTTGGCACAAATGAATGTGATGCATAAAGTCATGTTATTTAAACTTAGTGCCAAGAATATGAATAATGCAATTTGCAATGAACAATATGCTATTATAGGGTAGGTCAAATTGATATTGAACTGACTCTCAATTAATAAATATTGTGAATTTAGAACACAATTAAAAGGAATTCAATTCTTCGATTCCCTTCTCTATAAAACACAATTGAAAAAAGTTTAATTATATTTTATGAATGTAGTACATCATTTTCGATTCCTAAAAACTTTGACTCTAAAATTGGGTATGTCAATTTAGAAATTCATCCATAAATTCTTTTTCAAGGAAGTTAACTTTGATATTTAACATAAAATATTGGAAACTCTCCATAGGGAGACCAGTATATCAATTTAGAAAAATGATATATTTCACATGTACTAATGCTGAAGCTTAGAGGTCGCCCACAAAAATAAATTTTGGATGTTGTGAAATTTTACTAGGGATTTTTTTTTTACTAAAGCATCATATATACTATAGAAGAGAAGATGCATTTGCCTATTTTGGTGGCAAATTTATATCCATTCCTATTTTTTCATCAAAAAAATAGAAATCAATTAATAGATAATTTTTAAATATTTTTAAAAATTCATATAATTTATTTCTCTTAATTATATAAAAACTGAATAATATTTAAACACAAAAAAATTTATATAACCTTCACCATCAAAAAAAAATTTTTTTTGAATTTTTTCCAACATGGAAATAAGTTCATTGCTCGTAGACTCACTTCAATTCTAAACATATGATAGTATCCATCTTCAAACAACAACATTACCATAATAAATCAACCTTTCCTTACATCTTAGAAACTTATCAAAGAATTGATTATAACTCATATTTATAAAATATTATAATATAACGATCCATAGTAAATTAAACATGAGCTTTAAGCTAAAAAGTCAATAATTATAATTTAACCAGCTAAGAACCTTTTTATTACCGCACTTAAATATGAAAAAATCATTGTTTTTATTATGACTCTAGTTCAAAAATCTACACATTTTCTTTTCATTTTGAGTGTTGATGACTATAAACATTTATTGACAGTAAATGAATCTCTTTATTGAAAATTGTTTTTTTGAATTATTATTAATATTCAAAACTAAGTGATTCGGTAAGTGAAAATGGCCTGGGCAAATTATTATTATTTTTTGCAGGCAGAAGTCAAACATTGCTATACCAAATGTTAAATTGTACAAACATGAAGGATCTAATCATATCAACATACCCATACTTACAGTCATATTTATAAGGGATCAAATGCTGATTCATTCTAAGCATGGTTTCAAAAATGAGAAAAACCGGAACACAGAATTGAAAAACAATTAAATCAAAACTCTATGACATTCTGAAATTTTGAATATCAGGAAAGTAAACTACAGGGACCCTAAGATGTGTCTCATAGTTTAACCAAATGGCATCAGTAAGTTCTTTAAGTAGTTGCAAGGGTTGAAGAGGAGGTGTTCTTTTAAATTTTATGATATAGAATTTAAATTTGTTTGAAACTCTGAATTATAACTTGCCATTTTAGAAATGGAATGACATAATATCGCTATGTGTCTTGAGTTATGGAGCTGCCCCTAATGCTAAGTAACTTCCGTATAAATGCATTTGCTATTTATCTAGAGGTATTTGTTAAGCTAGGCTCAACCTTGGACTTAACGGGGTCCAGTGTATAGAATGTTTGATTAACAAAAGCGGGTGATCCGTCTTAACGTCAGAATGAATTTCATGGTGTGGCGTGGCATGTGGGTTGGCGAATGTAAAACATATTTATTTGTAACAAATTTTGTTTAAATTAATTATTTTCTGAATTTATATTATTGTTTTAATTGTATAATTTGTGTAACTATTTTATTTTTAAAACCAATAAAAATATATTTTCATTTATGTTTTTCAAAATAACAAAATTTAAATATTGAAGATAAAAAAAAGAAAATATAAGAAAAAAATATGGATTACTGTTTCAAAATTTCAATAACTATAAAAGCAGTTGTAATTTCCTGACCTCAGTTTTGATTACATCCAACTAGGTTGGCATATGCATTATAACCTTTAAAAAATGAGTCATATTCCCATTACATTTAGATCAAAAAGAACCATATATGATTAACAATTTTCATATTCTTTATTCAATTTTCATATAGTTCCTTTAAACACAAAAGAAAAACATAAATATTATTTTACCTCCGTAGTCATTATATAATTACCATTGGGAGGTTGTTATTATATTTCATATGAAAAAAAAGTGAAAGCATAATGGGTGAGTGGCCATGGCTTCGGCACGATACGGGGCCAGCCTCCCATGTACACATGACACCCTCAAACCAACACAGCTCCTACGTTCTTTTGGTTCATGCCCAGGCCTAACCTGCTATAAGTATTCAATAATCATACTTCCGTAATATGGCCAAAATGATTGGGAATATTCAGTTTGAGATTACCAATTACTATCTTTGCATTTCCAGTTTTATGACCTCAATGCTTCAATAAATCTGAGTTGTATCATTATAATAATGATTCAAAACAAAATTACAAGCAATCTTGTTAAACATCAGATGTGATGATTACTCAATGATTCATCATGTATTGTTCATTCCATTACAATGCCAAAGCACAAATGATTTGACTTGTATAAGGAAGGAGTCCCCATGTAAGACAACGATGCGCTGTTTTAAATATCTCATTTGGTTCCTGAAAAGGCTAAAAAAAAAAAAATTCAAATGATCTTTTTATAATTGGTAGTTTATTTATTTATTTTATACAGCCAAAACACTTTATTACTGTCTGTCTGGATCAGACCTTACCCTTTTGATATCAATCTTTTAAATCGTAACGTTGGATCAATTGAACAGATATATGGACTTACATTTGATAAACAATTTAATAAAAAAAATTAAAATTAAAATATAATAAATTCGTTTAAGAAACATAATGTGTTTTTAAAGTATTTAAGTATTTTAACATACTTAAGGACTTTTACTTAGGCTCTATAATAGTATTGTACCATTGCCCACTCATTAGCAAGTGCACATTGATAAGTTAAAAGAAATAGAATTAATTTGAAATAACAAATAAAATAATATTTGAAATTTAACTATTTGTTTCTTACATTTTTATTTTCTCAAATTCTTTGCCAACTGGCACTAGGCTAGAGACAAGTACTCAAATTTCTATAAAGTGTCCTGGTCAGATGAAGAGAAAATTAAGTTGGCAATTCATTATGTGGTTTATATTCCGTATCGTTTTAATATACGGATCGTATCGATAATTCTTACAATCAGCCCAGAATAATAAATATGTTAATATTCATTATATTTCATTGTTATTATTCGTATTGGAAACAGGGTTATCGCGAATATGATAAATTTAATTTGATTATTTAAAATATGAAATTAATTAATTATATGTATTTAATATGTCTTATTAAATTTAACATTTTTATTAATTTGTTATTTAAAAAATAATATGAATTATAATTAGTTATATTTTAGCCTGAAATAACTGTCAGTGGATTAATTAATTAATATAATAATTCAAAAAATGTTAATTTATGTGAAATTTGTGTTAATGATCAGCATGAATATGATCAATTTATCAGCAATGTTAAACCGATCAACCTTGAATAATAAGCATGAAATTATATTAATACAAATCATAAAATCGTATTAGATTTATATCGTGACCGTATCGTATCAGGAATTTTTCCAACACTAAGAATAATAATATATTGAAACAAACATTCCTACCATCAAATAATCAACAAATTAAGGAGGCAGGTGGTTAGAAGTTAGTGACACTTTTTCGCTTTCATATTTGGAATGGCAAACAAAATGGCTAGTAGAGGTATTACCTCACTCCTCGCTGAGAAAGCTGGAGGAGGCGTGGCCAAACTCACTACAGACAAAGAAGGTGGATAGAACTGACTAATGCATGCATTCAAATTAAAAAAAAGAAAACAAATTACATGATTTTCAATCCACTCTCATATTCTCATCAAGTAGGAGCTAAGATGATGCAGGAACTTAGATCAAAGAGTTTGATGAGAATCGAATTGGATTTAGTTTCGGTCAATTAATATTTAAATTAATCACGTTTGAGATCATTGTAGGATTTGTGATGTGAATATGTTATGTAAGCAGAGTATTTTTTTAAAGTTCAGATATCATGTCACTTGAAGCTTTGGTGAGTGTGGCGCTGCGATTTGATTTGATTTAATTGGAACATGGCGAGCGATTGTTGATTACAAATTCTTGAAGTGATGGTATTTAGTGCTTTTATTTTACATTTGGTAGTTGTTCGTCATCAGCGTTAATCAGCGGGCGTGATTTGCATCACCAGATTTTGTTGCATTCTTTATTCTTCACGGTGCTATTAAACATAATAGACAGTCTACGACTTCTACGTTCACGATTCTTCATCCTCGGCATCGACCGATGAGCTTGATTTGATTGAATTTTGCTGAGTTCTTTCTTGTGGTACTTTCTGTTAAATAATGGCAAGTAAATATCAGACATAGAATTGTTTTTTTAAATTCTTGGTCCCAATTACAGTTTGGTTGATTTGTTTTGTTAATAATTTGGTGAAAACTCTTGGGTGATAATTTTATTTGACTAGGGTCTTCATGATTGGAAAGGGATGACTCTGGGTGCTTACTGGCGTATACCTTTTTGGTCAGTGTTGCTTTTATTGATAAAAAAATATATATATGTGGAAAATTAACCATGCACAAGTATGAAGTATTAACTTGCACCGTGGGTTGGAATTTATGTTTACTAGTAAACTACTTCTATCAAATATTAAAAATGTGCATTTTCGCAACATATTTCTATATTTTGTTATTTACATACGTGATATAAAGCATTTTCTTTTCCTTCTCTAAATTCTAGTTCTTAACTCAAGCAATAGCTTTCTAAGGCATCCTATGATATGGCAGCAACACATGGCTTGAACATCCATCTACTTCTTGTGCCACCACTTACATGCAGCTTTACACGATTCTTGTCGGTTGTATTCTAAGTGTTCACTAATTTTTGTAAACCATATGGTGAAACAGTGGTCTTATGAACTTGTGAAGTACTTCCTAGTCATGAACTATTGGTGACAGTTCAGTCGAAGCATCTGTAAGGCAAATACGAGACGGTTGTGAGGTTTGGATGAATGTTGTTGTCCTTGAAGGGTTTGGGTGTGAATTAAACCCTTATGTGTGTGTGTGTGTGAACTCTGTTACATGTTTGTCATGTATGTGTTTTTTTTCTTTTCATTAGAGACAAATGTTTATCTTTCATGCAATGAGATTTTGAGTTTCTTAAATGGAGATGTTGTTAGAGAAGTGCTTTAAAGGCAATCGCCATTAGCACTTGTTATGCGCCTGACATATTTAATATAAAGGCTTCTTATTAAATTTGGTATTCATACGTTGAATTGATATATATCTTTAATCGAATTAATGAAATTCAGTGATACATAACATAGCATGAAGGAAATCATGATGGGATCATGATAGCCGGAATTCCTATCATGTGCAATTACGTTAATGTCTAGAGTATCCTAGTCATAGGATCAACAAAATGGACATTGTTGATCAGGACGGATAACATTATTCCATACTCCTTGATTGGATCAAGCGGTGAATCTTATAAAGCGCTTGATCATGAGTTGATCGAGTTGGCATGTGGATGTTTACTAAGGGTAGCTAAGTACATCGGAGACCTATAATGGGGGACGATCATATGGATCATCTGTTTAAATGAGATGATTTGTCTCATCATAACAATGATCTGAAACAATCTTAGATTTGAGGTGCTTTCGAGATGCTTCTTGGATGTTGATCTGTGCACGACATAATCCACATTGCCTCTTAAGGGGTCACTCATTGGATGAGGATTGGGTATAGTTTGAGGTGTTTAGAGGTAATTGAGTAGCTAACAAAGGATTCGCCACTCCAAATAAAGGGAGAGTATACCTAAGGCCTCTTGTTGGAATCATTACTCGGGAATCTCTGGCCATAGTGAAAAATGCCTTGAGGATTGTCTTCAAGTACATAACGGTTGAGTGATGAATCTAGGGACAAGATAAAATATCACTTGGGCTAGGTGTGGCATGGCAGAGTCTAGTAGAACTACACAATTGTCCATGCTCTTAACCAAGTAGGGTATAGTTTGGTGAAATGAGTACGATATGTCTGGGAAGGGTATACAATTAGACCCTTGACTCTGAATCAGTTGGGGGGGTCTGATGTGTTGCTAGATACCAATCTTGACTTACTTAATTGCGATTGAATCAAGTGGCCAATATAAGCGGAACCTAATGGGTCACACACTTAGAAAGGTGTGGGGGCTGATATACCAAGAAATGGATTTGGATCAGTCAGAATATGGGGATTAATTCGCATGAATGGGAAATTTCACGGGATTAGTGGAATCCGGGTTCCAAGCCTCACTTAGAGATAATAAGTTTGGGCTTGTACCTCGACTTTGGGCCGTGTGGGAACTCGCCATAACGCATGGGGATGCGTGTAACCTATCATCACTTAGAGTGAGGGGCATTTTGGTCATTTCAAAGGATGGGGTTTTCCTATAAATAGAATGTTATAGGGAAACCACTACTTTGATGACCTTTTGAAGAAAAAGGGTTCATGAGAAAAGCAAGCTGGTATTCTCTCATCTCCAAAGAAAGTGTTCACAGAGCTTGAAGTAGGGTTTTGGCTTCCTCTTCGGATCCGGTCGGTAACACTTAGGGACCATTCGAGACCGTTGCCTTGGGTTGTTGGCTCCGCTCTTGGTGTGGACAGTTAGAGGCCCGAACCTAGGACTTGGTTCGCTTAGGTCTAAAGTTGCCCGGAGCCATAGCTCGGTTTGGAGCAGAGCCACAAGGCAATCACCACTTCCCTTTGTTAGCAGAACCGGTTTTGATGCCACTAGGGTCCTTGGATGGGTTTATTTGGGATTTTTATATTTCCATTTGCCCTGCGCTTAAGTGTTGCCACTTTCATAAAACCCGACGGATATGCAATTGCCCATGTTGAAGGTAGGCCCCAGGTGAGCGAATCTTTATGACAAATCCCATGTCTATCCATTAAAGGCTGCAACTGAAATATCGAGTCCAAACAATTCGTCCATGGCCTAAACAATGATTTAAATGTCAGCATGGAGTCACACCACAAATTCCATGGAACTATTATTTTTTATGTTATTGTTGTTGTTTCTAATTGGATTTGATAATTATTGATATGTGGCTCGGTACCACTATAACCTTTATGTAGTTGTTAAATTTGGATTGAATAATATTAGTATTGGTTTGAGCACTACTATGGTGTGTGTGTGTGCATGTATGTTTGATTCGTACCATGATACATTGATAATTATCATTAAGCTTTACCTAAATTTTGTTCATTCTTTGCTCCCCAGCGGTGTATTCTTTGAACTCGGTTTTCATCAAAAATGTTTCTGAAATGGTAAATGACAAGATTAATTTTGGAGATATGTTTCAAGGTTAGTTAGGCCTCATATTTTACAAAAGGCTATGAAAGCATCTCAATTAAGCCCAAAACCAACCAAAAATTAACAAAAAATGCTATAAATTTTGAAAAACCTCAACTACCCTCCATATCCTCTTACCACCCTTCCTATCCTTTACCCTCACGTCCTTAACAAAAATAACATACTAATCACATGATTTATGTGTCATAACAAAATATGATAAAGTTGGTTGGTAGCACCACATTGTGAAATGATTCATTGGCTAAACAAGGTGATTGAATGTAGCATCCATGAATGTAGTTTAAATGGTAAGGATAATGACCTCTCATATTATATAATTCATTTGGGACCATTTTTTACAGGTCAATTATGTCTATTTCATCTATTCTTGTGATATTTATTACAATGGAAATATATTGAGAACTAAAACATATGTCAAATAATAGCAGGGAACACATGTGTGAGATAAGCTGACAGTGGCACCTTTGGATATCAGTTGGACTTGGAACTGAACAATTAAGTGATATGACATACTCAAGGACAACCATTGACAAACAAAGGTTCCAGAAGGTGGTCATGGTGTATTAATCATCACAAAAAGTGGAATGGTTTGAACAGTGCAAGTGATATGACATGCTTTCGAGAACTGACCATTGATAGCAAGGTTCAAATTAGTCCTTAATTGTAAGTATCATAAAAGTGAAATAGGTTCCAATATTTTCCAATATGGGATGACGATAGTGTGTACCAAATGTTGGAACATAGTTAACATTTTAAACTAGCATTGAAATTGAATTGTATTGAAGTTGTTCGAGTAAATACAAGTGAATCAATCGTGGTGCCATATAAGATTTATTGGTTCGCAACAATTATAATGTTAAGTACGATATAGTTTGTGGAAGGGCCTAATGCCAGTCACGATCACCCAGGATCTTTGAGTATATGGAGATATTGTTTGCACTTATGAAGAAACTAATGATGAATGAGTGAAGATATTGATGATGAATCCTAATGGAAGCAGCGGTGTTCAGGCGTGGACATGTATCATCCTTCAGATTTTCAGCAAGTTTTGGAGAATGGCTTGAGGGATATGTCTGCAGCATCGCGGCATCTTGTGATGTGTCGAATAACCCGAGATGTTGAGGAACCACGTATGGAGTCATCCTGTTCATTATCACTTACCACAAGCACCTCAGATTTGAACATGTTGAAAACTTAGGTAATGTTATTTCAAAGTGGTTGGACTCCATGGGTGCAACATACTCACCGTTATTCAAAGTGGAGGAATTTGTAGTTAGTAGGTTTTTTAAATTCTAAATATATGATTTACGAGGTGCAGATTTATAATTGCTTTTTGAAAGGTTTGTCGTTGTTGCATCGCGAAAAATTGTACCGTTTTAAGATATAAGAAGACGAAATGTCATTTGCTGGGAAAGCCATGCCATGGTTGTGAAGATACTTGCTTATTGGTGCATCAACAGAGATCCATAAAGATTGCCTACTTGTAAATGCGTCATACACTTGCGAGCAGAATATCATCAATTGTTTCAAAACTTGGTTATTTATATATAAAGCGATAGCCCAAGGCACAATTCGCATTGACTTCACGGCACTATTCAATCAAGTGTGATGGATGGGGATATGAAATATGCTACAAAGGCGTTGGATGGAAGCATGGCTTACTTAGATAGACTGATGGTGACTTTTAGTCATGTACGGAGTTGCCCGTTTGTTCTTGGCCATATAGCGAAACCGTCGCTAGATGTATTTGTAATTTGGAAAACATTTTAACATTAATATAAACCACGAGATATTCCAACGTGTTTTGGTCATTCGCCGCATCTATTGAAGGTTGAACATTGTCGTCCGTCGCAGTATTGATGGTTCATATTTGTATGGGAAGTATAAAGGCACGTTATTGATTGCTATGGGGTATGACGTAAATAATCAGTTGTTTCCATTGACATTTTCTATTACAAAAGGCGAGAATATTGATAGTTGGGGATGGTTCTTAGCATGTCGAAGCAGTAACTGACGGACGGGGATTTGTGTGTTATATCGATGAACATCCGGGTATTATGGCAGCAATGAGAGATCCCTCATCTTGGATTGGGAGTGCACCATCACCTTATCACGGGATTTGCATGCGTCATCACTGCAAGCAATTTTATGTTGAGTTCAAAAAGATAAACTCTTGAAGAATTTGGTATCTTGAAGCTTTGGCAGTACACAACGCTAATTCAGCCAAAGCATATAGCTGGAGAATTGGAAATTAATTCCTGAAGCACGACAATGGTTATAGGGAATCCTTTTTCAGTTATGGGCACTTTCACATGATGGAGGTCGAATATATGGGATAATGACAACCAACATGTCGGAGGTGTTTAACAATGTTCTTAAAGGAGCTTGTAGCTTACCATTTACTACATTAGTACAATTGACCTTCTTCCGCCTTAACATTTTCTTTGTTGCAAGAAGGGAACAAGGTGCTAATAGATTGACTTATCGATGAAGCCAGTTCCTCCCGTATTGTGCTTAGATTCAAGGTCGTGTTGTTAAGGTTGGGTCAATGGAAATTGTTCTTTACGATCACGTACAGGGCCGATTTAATGTCAAGTGAAGGAGTGGTCAAAAGTAGCGCCTCAACACATGATGAAAAATGCACATATGGAAAACCCGATATATATGGATTTCATGTAGCCATATCATAACAACATGTCAGCATCGATGTGTTGATTTTAGGTTTTTTGTGCAAGGCTACTACCTTCTGGCAGTGAAGTACCCTATGATACAACCCAAAGATGACTTGTTTCGTAATATTCAATGGTCGTAGCTTCTTTATGATGGTCTTCACGATTGCACATAAAGTCGATGAAGCATAGGCAATGGATGTCTTAAATCAACCCGGTTGCATAATGAAATAGACGTTAGGGAGGGGAAAACTATTATCAAATATATAGTTGTCGCGAACAAGCGAGGAGTCTGATCTGGTCTTGAATAAAATCAGGATTCGGTGATAGATGTGAAGTAACTCACTTTTTTTTTTTTTTTTTTTTTTTGTGAGGCAATTGCCTCGGGGAATTGTAGTTGCTTTGTATAACACTTAGTAAATGCAGATAAGTAGCCAATTTTCTTGGATTATAAGAAATATTGTGTACCTTATTCATCATGAGACATCAATCATGTATGTGTGTATTTTAATTCATTACCGTTGTAATTAGTTCTTGCATTAATTATGTTGATACTATTTCTCCAATGTGTTTTCTTAATAATTATATTGCCTTCGTGTTATCTGTTATAGATATGGCGTTCAGAGGGCTTCATGATGCAAAATCCCTTTGGATCATCTTGTCTTGATATTCTGCAGAGGCAGACAGTCTTATAGTAGAATACAGACGGGTGTATATTATTACTTATCAATTAATATTTCAGTTAGCAACATGTAATTTATATATAATCAATTATAAATTTGGTTTCTTTGTTGCTTGTAGTTTCAGGAAGTACTTTACCCTCGACAGCAGATGAAAGCCTTCATGCGTATGTAGAGGATAGATATATGCATTCATCCATCACGACGTCGCGCGAGTTTTATGGTATATACATGAGCCACATCGCTGATCAATTGGCCACCCATCACTTGTCTCGTCGAGAGATGGCGGCCCAAGACATACACGTTTCATGTGCTCGTCGGAGAGATGCGATCACGTTACAGGATGTTGCTATCATCGCGCAGCCTCTGTATTAGTGAACCAGCTGATCCAACGGACACGTGTGTTGATGTGGATGGCTGTCGGGAGTTGCTCGGTGTCATCCCACCCGTTGATGCTCTCAAAGGATCCGCTATCTCCATCCGGTGGTTATGTGACCAGTTATCCACCCCAACACCTGATGTAGATGAGGTCACGTGTATCGTCGTATTACACGACGTTTTATGACACCACCACTCCATAGGGATGATATGAGGTTTCATACTACAGTCGGTACTACTCAAGTTTTGGTAAGTTAGAGTCCTATGTTTCTTAAGTGTTTTCCAAATTTTGAATCGATAGATTAATAATATTCATAATTCTTTGGTTGGTTCATTTAGATACATACCATGGTTGCTCATAGCTAGTCACTCAGCTTTACACCACGGTTTAGTGTATAGCGACCATCATATTGCTATATCATGCCACGGTCGGGAGAAGAACATCGCATCGCCGACTTCACGATAGGAAGCATCTACATCTCACATGGACCATCCATTAGACCTCATTATCATCCACTCCGGTATGTATGCGGCCCATTCAAGAGTGAGGGGAGGAGTTGATGCCGGCCGAGGTCGTGGTTGGAATGGTGGGCGGATCATTAGTCGAGATGGTGAGGAGGTCTAGTACCTGGTAGGCATTACTGTGATAACCCCCGTACTTACCATCACCCAGGATTTTATACCTGAGACTTACATCACCTTCCATACTGAGACACTTGCATCTTTACCATCTGTCAGGGTGTCACGAGCCAGCCTCCATAGCAGTAGATATCACTTTATCATCGCACCCTTTATCATCCCCTACATTGCCTCCCATCGATGATACCATCGTTGACCTTGTATCAGAGTTGGGTACACTTCCAGCTAGGCGACCTCGTGCTCCGCATTGCGTCAGTACTTCATCCATCAACTCCTCGCTCCATCAGCTCTGACCAACTCCTCGGCTCCATCGACTCAGTTTCGGATCGCGGGACCTATGAATCATTATTTGTGTATTCTAAGGTGTAAATCTTAAGATAAATATAAGAAAAGTCATCTTGGCTGGGACTCATTGATATATGTTGATATTTTTATATATTGATATTTATCTAATTTTTTATATATTTATATGATTTAGTTTATGCATGGAGGTCTGTCGAGCTTAATGCAAATTCCATTGAATATTCTGTGGAATTTCAAGCTACCTTGGATGTGCTTGTTGAAGAAAATTTTAAAAATATATTTCGGTTATTTTACAAAATAATAACTTTTGTCTTTGATTACAAATAATTTACTATGATAATATAACAAATATACTTCAAATCTACTAGTTCATGTAATTTATATAAACATTAATAATTTAAATAGTTTTAATGGTAAAAACGCTTGATAATAATAAAAAAGTTGTGTGGGATTATTAAAATTTACATTGCGCATGTGGACGAAGCAATGATTGGGTGTCCTAGTTCAATTGCGCTATAATGAATAACGACATTTGGCAATTTAATAATTCAATAGATGACATTGCCACCTTGTAATCATGAGTCCCAAACGCACTACATGAGCATTAGTTTGGGTTTCAAACTAATTTTATAATTTTTTTTTCAAATAAAGTATTTCGGTCTAAAACTCTTAGATCAAATCAATTAAAATATTTATTTTATTGTTTTAAATATAATCTTTATTTTTGGGATATTAATTTTATTTTTTATTATTATTTTGAGAGTATTATTTTATTTCTTATTATTTCTTTAAAATATTGTTTTATTTTCTATAATACTCATATTATGTCTAGGGTATAAATAAATGTTTTAGGGTTTGTTTAAGGGACTTTTATCACTTTTATCCATTTATCCAAAAAAAAAAATCAAAGTTTTTGTTTTACTTTGTTCTGATATTGAGAATTGGTCATTTGAATTGAGATGCGTTATTCTTGTTGATCAATTGTGTGTTGATCAATCCCGCTATACGTTGCGTCAAGTGGTATCAAAGTTGGTTTATCTCAATCGATGGCTAGTATTGGTGCTAATGATGGCAACAAATGTTGAAGACGGTGATCGAGTGCATCTTTGTTTGGAGATGTCGATTAACAAACATCAAAATCGTGAAATTCTTTCGATGGTTGGAAACAATACAACCCCAATTGCAAGCGTTATTGAGGATCAATGGAAAAGGGCATATGAATGATGATGAGGAACAAGATGGAAGAATTGGCCCTGCTAGACCCATTTGTAATCACATTACAAACATACAAAATCAAAGAAGACCAATCGTAGGATTTGATGACAACGAATGGGGAGGTCGGCTTTGGTGGTTGCTGAATCCTTAATTAGATAAAGAAGAGGAAGGCAAGGGAAACCAAACTACAAAGGAGAAGACAAATACAAACTAAAGGTAGATATCCCTACTTGATGATAAATGCTTTGGTATTGAGAGGATTTTAGATTGGTTGATTGAGGTAGACGAGGTTGTAAAACCATTGAAAATTTACAAATTTAAATTTTTCGGATAAAAAGGGGCAAAACGGTGGTTACCAAAATGATGCGGAGAAAAGTTGAGATTTTAC
This sequence comes from Tetrastigma voinierianum, assembly GCA_016808115.1. Lineage (NCBI taxonomy): Eukaryota > Viridiplantae > Streptophyta > Magnoliopsida > Vitales > Vitaceae > Tetrastigma > Tetrastigma voinierianum. Next base: position 605,202 of record JAEQBH010000894.1, on the reverse strand, counting down.
AGATGGATGTGTAAGAAAGCGGATTCTTGCTTGGGTGGAATCGTGCCGTGAAGTTTATTTCACCGATGGAATTTCGTTGAATTACGAGATAGTCGAATTTCACGTATTTAGAAGCAGCTTGTCGGGCGACATGGTAAGCCATGTGTGTGACCACATAGCATACCATGTGTGTATTTATGGCATGCCATCGCGCCAGCATGCATGGCTCTTTTGAAGCCTATATAAGGGCTTCACATGGGCTGTTGGTGGAAACGAGGAGAGCTGATGATCAGGTTAAAACGGACGTGAAGGAGAAGGAAGGGGAGGGGAAGGAGGAAGGAGGAGGAAGGGAAAGGAGGAAGGGAGGAAAGGAAAGAAAGAAAAAGAGAAGAAGAAAGGGGAGGAAGGAGAGGAAAGAAAGAGGAAGGGTGTTGCTCGGTGAAGCGGACCGGGATGGCGAAGAACCGGGGCGCTCTGAGGTAGGTTTCCTCCTACTCTGGTTATTTTACACCTAGGGGCCGTGTAATGGCCTACGGGTTCGTCAGGTTTCGAGGCGGAATTTATGAATTATGGTTTGTTTGTGATTGTGTGATGGTGCTTAGGTTTTAAGGGGTTTCGGAGTGTCAGAGACCGAACAAGCGTAGTTGCAGGATATAGCGAAAATCCGCAGTAGATAATAAGCCAGTTATTAATTCCCACACACCCTTGTGTGAATCGGTAAGATTCAATAGGTGTCAACTTTGAACGGCCATAACTTTCTCGTCCGAACTCCGATTCACGCGTTCTTAGACTCTACGGAAAGCTCGTTGAGTTTAGAATTTAATAAAATAAAGTGCTCAGCCAAAATGTAGGCTTAACATTGGGCTGGGTCACGGACAGTTGAGAATGGTCGGATTACGGTTTGGAACTTGTTTTTTCGAGCAGGTTTGTAGCAAAATGCTTGGGACTACAAATGGCTGAGCGAGGAGTACGTGTTAGGATGTTTTGTGTGATGTTTACAAAAAAAAAAAAAAGCTGGACTTTGGATTAGTCGGATTATTTCAGACCCGAGCATGGCCGGGTTTATGGTAGGAATGACTAATGTGTGTTATTGCCATAAATTCAATGACATACTAAAAATGTGAAATTATGTGATATATGTGTGATAAAGATGGAAATAATTATATGCATTGAGTTGTATGACTAACATACTATGTCTCGGCCCAGGAAAATGAATTATGGCATTACTTGCCTAAGTAATGGTTGAAATTATTTTAATACATGCTTGAATGATGTGTTGACATGAATGAACTGAATGATAGAAAAGATGTATTGCATGTTTATGTAATTAAATACACTTTGATTTGAATAAATAATGGGGAATATTAACATATTTTGCATCATATCTTAAATATATGAAATGTTGTGTGCATTAGACATGGTCACCAGCGCCGCCATAGTGTCGATGTAGAATGTCCATGTAGGGGTCTTCACATTTGATCATGGGTTTTGAGTGCGTGGCACAAATTGCATTGCATTGGTGTGCGGTAACACCACATTACATGAGTGTGTACATGATGCGGATTTGGCCTTGCGTTTGGTGTTGAATCGTGTGGGCAGGAATGGGGCCAGTCAGCCCAGTTCCACGGTGTTAGCAATGGAAATGAAATGTGTCGGGCGTAGCAAAGTGGGGATAGATACCCCCTCGGGTGAAAAGCCTGAAAACACAGTTGACAGTATCCCAGGTGTTTCAGTAATTGGAGGGTATAAGAGACCGGTGAGACCCGAAAGGGATTACATTGCCAAAAAAAGACACGAAACGATTAAATAAATATCACATAGACTATGGGGTTGTGAGATGGGAGTCGGGATTGACTCAGTATTGATTTCCCATTAGCACTTGCATTGGGTTGTGGGTCGGAGGGTTAACCGTACATGCAGGGCATGTAGGAATGTCATCTCAGCGCACATATGATTTTTCCATGATAATACAACATGTATGCACGGGTGGTTGTTGGTTTGGCGTGAAATGATCATTGCATGTGCACCTGGGGGAGTAGCCCATGTAGGATTTATCTCCTGCTTGGGCGTTGGCTCACTGTCATGAAATACCCATTTGGAGTACGGGACGGACATGGTGGTGGCGTCTTAGAGGCCGAGATTATGAAGCGGGCCGGACTGTGGCCTTGATTCTTATTTTGTTCTTTATTAGACGACTGGATTTTAATATATATTTTTGTATTAGGGTGATGCCTCAACTCATAGATTTATAAAGAAATGTATGAGTCTTTATGCTTGGTATGGACCAGTATGGATGATGAATTTTATTGGGTCATTTTACTCATGTATGGGTCTCATGATATGAGACACACGGGGTTTCCACCAGGTTGGCCGGTGGTCAGCGGGACCCAGGTTTGCAGGGTGTCACGGGTTGGTATTAGAGCATAGGTACACGAGTACACAGAGGCTTGAGGACTTGGAAGCAGGCCATAGTCATTAGGTATAAGAAACATCACAACTTGGTATAAGCAGTGTCGGAGCTTGAGTTAGAATTACCTAGTCTCGAGAGTGATATCAGATATAGTTTGGTATCGAGGTATAGGTAGGAGAATTACCTAAAGTCCCGCGAGGACGAGTTAGATTACAGCATGCATTGTGTGTTTTCTGGTTTATGCTTTGATTGTATGTGCGTGATTGTGTGTGCAAATTACGTGAATTATATGTGTGGTAGGATGTATATAGATAATGTGAACGTTAGGGTTGAGAAACATAACCTTAGGAGTTCGGGAAACGAACGGGGTTCGGGATATTAAGTCTATTGTGAATTGGCATGTGTCTTAGCAGTTGGACACGAAAATGATTCTAAACTTGCTGTTTGACTTGTGTAGATGGAAAGTAGAGGACGGGGGAGTAGAGGTCGTCCACAGGGTGATGGTCGACCACCACCTGTTTTTGATCAACAGGCCTTCATAGAGGCCATGGGTGTTGTGATAGCCACAGCTGCACAGGCTGATGCAGCTAGAGGTCGGGGAGGTGCTAGTAACCTCCGAGGAGGTTGAGCACACCATCCCCAGGCATTCCACGGGGAGGAGGACCCCGATGGTAACCGACCATTAGTTCCGTCGAGATTAAGGATTCTCAAGACTATGGAGGTCTCACCTCACGATGCTACTCGGATGCAGTGGCTTCATTCAGTTGAGGGGTGAGTCGGATGCGGTGGGAGTGGGTCACGACTTCCAGGGACTTGGAGACTATGAAATGGGATGATTTAGCGAGACTATTCATAGGGAAGTACTTCGCGACCTGTGGAGCATGCGAAGGCGAGGTTCTGGCGAGACGAGGCGATGGCGTACCGATGCGTAGCCAGATTCCTGAGGTTGTACGTTTCGGGGATGATTAATATTGTGCCCAGCTGGGAGCGAGTCGGTCGAATGAACAGAAGTTTGTATAGGAACAAGATTGTAGAACATAACCTGCCAAGATATAGACTAGTGGTTGGTATGGCTGTGATCAGTGAGCGAGAGGTAAATGACGCTCGTAGCATCCGAGATGCGGGTGCTAGTGATAAGAAGAGGGGGGGAACTAAGCTTCTTCTTGATTTCCGGGAAAGAAGTAGAGGACCACATTCGAGGGGTTTGAGGGCGGGCCGCGTATGAGACGAGACCGGGTGGGTGCAGTCATCTTTGGGAAGATGACATGTTTCATCTGACAGGGACCATGGCCAGCTGTCCTCGAGATACGAGGTGTTTCGAGGATCGGGGGGCACACAGTCCGTCCTTCCGATTGTTAGGAGCATGAGCAGACTAAATGTGTTTCCTCCTTACCCCGTCTGAGCGAGAGCAGTATCGGTTCGAAGTGCGACCACGACGCCAGTGTTTCATAAACGAGGCCAGGGCGGTATGGGTCAGTCGAGGCGAGTGTGCGGGCCGAGACGGGGGCCAGGCGTGTCTGCATTCTCTGCGGTGACGGCGAATCGATCCCGGTGATTCGGGAATATATTTCTCTCTTTCGCACGTGGGCAAGGGTGTTATTTGACTCAGTGCATCGCATTCCTTTATTCTTGCATCTTGTGTGAAGTATTGGGCTTGAGGTTGAGAAGGCAGTAGTGAACCGCGCATGTGAGTTACTCCCACAGGGACTAAAGCGAGGAGTCGACGGATATGTCGGGGATGTGAGTTAGAGATCTCGGGGATTCACTCACGGTGGACCTTGAGTCATGGACATGTCGGGAGTTCGAAGTCCATCTGGGATGGGCCCCGGTTGACGGCACATCGGGTTGTCATAGATTGTGGCCAAGTATGAGTTACAGCCCCACGGGCGGTACTTGTGTTGTGTTTAAGGGGAATAGGCACGATGCTTCACCCCATACGTAATACGATTCATGATGGCACGCGGACGCATTTGGCGGGTTGGGTAGCTAGCGCCTGCGGAAGGGCAGTGAGACGGGATATGAGTCTACCTCGGGTGGTTTGCAGAAATCACGAAGGGATGTTTTCCGGACGGAGCTCTTGGGATTACCTCCCGCTGAGGGATGTAGACTACCGCATTTAGTTGCATCACGGGGCGTCGCCCATTTTACATGACTCACATAGGATGGCGTAGGTTGGGGTGGGAGCTGAGTCCGGATCTGAGTTCTTTGGGCAAGGATTTCATTAGACTGACACTTCTGTGGAGATTAACCAGTTTTCTATTTGCGAAGAAGAAGGATAAACCCTTCGACTATCGATTCTGACAGGTTGAGCGAGGTTACAATCAAGAATCGGTATCCATTGCAGGATTTATGACTTGTTGATCGGTTGAGAGGGCTCGAGTCTACTCCGGGAATGAACGCCGCCTTTGGTTACCATCGGTTGAAGTTAGGGCGACATCCACTAAGACGGCGTTCGGGGCCGCGGTATGGGCACTTGAGTTTGCGGTGATGCCCTTTGGATTGTGAATGCACCGGCGCTGTTCATGGGCCTCATGAATGAGGTGTTCCAGCCCTATTTAGATCAATTTGTGGTGGTCTTTGTTGATGACATCCCCAATCTACTCCCAGTGGAGGTGGAGCATGAGGATCAGCGGGAATGGTACTACGACTTTTTGAGGGATCATCGGTTGTATCGAGTTCGATGGGGTCACGAGGTTTTGGCTTCTTTGAGGTGGGTTTCTTGGGACACATGGTGTCAGCTTCAGGCGTGTCAGTGGACCCGGGGAAGGTTGAGGCTGTGATGAGTTGGGAGGGCCGGGAAGTCGGTCTTGAGA